>CABHPR010132312.1:0-44882 GCA_902168415.1 Peromyscus melanophrys | reverse complement strand
GAGGCAGATTGAGAATTTAAAAACAACACTCTCCACCCCTACTACCGTGACATCTGTTAACACGAGAGGCAGGGCCATTTCCTGAAAAGGTTCTTTGTGTTTACAAGGGTGAGACCCTCTTGATGTTTTTGTGACTTTAATTAAAGAGCCAAAGGACGGAACTACGTTCCCGAGCATGTCCCAGGAGGGAACTTGTTGTACACAATGCCTCATATTCAAACGGAGAGAGAAAAACCCAATCAACGACCCAGATGTTGTTGATTTTATATGGATGATAATGTATTATTCTTGCAGAAAGGGTGGGAGGGAAATGCTCTTGAGAGGAAAATGCTTTTGAAGGTGTTTTGTTAATATCTTTTACACCGTCTTTTCATTTTTTAAGCATATTTAGCAACACCAAGCAAAACAGAACACAGAGATGGAGGACAGAGGAGAGGAAGGAGCGCAGAGCAGGTCTCGGTGGTGGGGAGGGAACAGCTTTGGGGAAGAGAAGAGGTGGGATCAATTCTTGTGAAGGTGCACAGTAAGAGGACACGTGGCGATCCACACGAGAGTTCGCTATCTTTTCTTGAGTCAGACATTTTGTCGTCAGAAGCCTACCTGCTGAGTTAAGGAAAAGGTCCTCAGACATTAGCCTGCCTGCGAACCATCCCAGAAACACAGCGTGGCGGGAGTTGGGCTCCATGCGCAGACTCAGGTTTACTAGGACTAGGGGGTGGAGCTAGAATGAGGCCGTGGGCGAGCGCCCCCAATTCTAGCGTCCCTCTGTTTTGTGAGGTTGTTTTGGTCCTGCCTACTGTAGCTGTGGGTTCTCAAATGGGAAGAGCCGCTGGCCAGCCACACTGTGGGAGCCAGGTTCCAGGAGACGGCAGTGGAATCTCAGCTCCATCCATCTAGCTCTGTGATGTGGGACCAGAAAACTAAGCTGTAGGAAGTTGTTTGTTCTCTTAATTGACTTATAACAGACGAACCAACGTAAAAACACTATGCTGTGCCATGCCCGTTATCACAGTGTGACTGAAGCAGAGACAGGCTGACCTCTGGGGCTGCTAGGTCAGCTAGTGTTACCTTGCCAGTGAGACCTTGTCTCAAAAAGTAGGGTGGCCAGGTGCAGTGGCGCTCGACTTTAATACCAGTACCTGGGAGGCAGAGGCAGGTGGATCTTTGTGAGTTTGAGGATATCCTAGTCTGCATAGCAAGTTCAAAGGTCAGCCAGGGCTCCATAGACTTAAAAAAAAACAGGATAGAGAGCAACTGAGGAGAACACTTAAAGTCTTCTTGTGGTCTCCACTTGCATGTGTACACATGAGTGTGTATACCTGCGTACATGTGCACACATGGACATGTACACACACAGTCTAAAAACAGGAACAAAGAACAAAAACAAAAACATATGATTGGCTGGACCTGATGGTTCATAGCTGTAACCCCATCACTCTGAAGGGTAGATAAGAGGAGAGAGAGTTTGAGGCTAGCCTGAGCTGTGTTTCAAGAATCTACCTCAAAACCAAAAACTATTATTAAGTAAAACAACAAATACGAAGGTCTCAGAAATTCCTAGTGTTCTATAAAGTATTGAATGCTATACACATATGAATTGTTATTATTTTAAGTCCTGTTATCATCCTCTAGGTTAAGGGCTAAATTTGAGGCTCAAGAGAATCCAGAAAGTGTGGGGCAGCTTCCAAGGCAGCCAAGAAGGCTCAAGAGAGGTGTGTGTGTGTGTGTGTGTGTGTGTGTGTGTGTGTATGTGTGTGTGTGTGTATGTGTGTGTGTGTGTGTATGTGTGTATGTGTGTGTGTGTCTGTGTGTCTGTGTGTGTCTGTGTGTGTCTGTGTGCCAGTAGTGACTGTTGGAGAAAATCTTAACCCTACAGCTTGCTTCTAGTTTCAGGTTATTGGCTGCTAATAACGTGTTTGGGGTGAGTACTGTGTACTTTTACACTTACAATATTTTTAATAAGCTTTGAGAGTCACAGACAGTAGAGTGTAAGAGACTAACTCTTCATAGAAAATCAACAAAAGACCACTATGGGAAAGAATGAATGTCAACATAAAATATACTTTCAAACCAGTCACAGATGCCTCTCGCCTTCTGGAAGTTGTCACTGTCTTTTGGACAACAAGAATGGTCAGCTACTCTCTCATCTCCCGAGCTGGTTTAAAACAGTCATTTCCTTTGAGAAGTCAAACAAAAAAGACACCCTGCCTTCCATAGACAGAGAAGGGGGCTGTGCATGCATCTCCTGCAGGGTGCAGGGCAGTACCTCCGTCTCCCCTGGTGACTGTGACCAGGCAGTTGGGAAATAAGGGTTATGGCTGTCCCCCCTTAGCACATGACACCAGAGCTTGGGAGATGTGATTCTTCTGGCTAAGGAGACGGAGAATGAGGGTGGATGGGGAACCTAGGCCGTGCTGTGGGAGCCCCACCCTGCGAGGTCAGCAGTCAGCCTGTGGCTCTACTCTTCCATCCTGCTGTATAGATCCCCCTGGGCCCCACACATCCCGAGACTCTTGCCAGGGATAGCTGCTCACACAGCACCAGGAAGCTCTACAGCACGACATGATAGGGCACCAGAGGTGTCCACCTCTAAGGTGGAGAAAGACAAACTTTCAAAGAGAATGATGAGGCAAGGCTCTGGAGATGAGCACATCTCTCATTTCCTAGAGGGCTGGGGAGATGGCTCACCTGGTTAAGTGCTTGTCTTGCAAGCCTGAGAACCTGGGTTTGATCTCCAGAACCCACACGAAAAGATGAGTACAGAGTTCCTTGCTTGTGCTCAGTGCTGGGGAGGCAGAGACATGAATATCCATGGGACTTAGTGTCAAGCTAGCTTAGGCTACTTGGTGAGTTCCAGATCAGTGAGAAACACTGTTTCCACAAACCAAGTCAGATCGTGGAAACCAAGGGAGGATGCATGGGGCTGTCGTCTGGCTTCCACATGCACACACGTCAACACACACACACACACACACACACACACACACACACACACACACACACACAGAGGCACATGGGCACAACTTTGTAGAGAAAGGACTTGAATAGAGTTTGGCTCATCAGCTCAGTTGTGGCCTGGAATTGTGGAGTCAGGAATGTCGAGAGGATGAAGTCCAATCTGCGTGCAGAAGACCACGGAGGCCTTTTGTGGTCAGGGGGAGTCAGGCATGGGGGTCTGGGCTGCTGAGGCTGGGCAGAGTCTGCTTTGCTGGTGAGGTCCCCACTGAAAAGTCTCTCGTGCCTGTGAGCTTGGAGAAAGGATGGCGCCATGCAAATGCAGAGCTGTTTTCACATCCCTAACACATCCCAGATTTGTGCAGCGGCGAGGTGGTCCAGTCCTGTGAACTTCCCACTGTTTCCCTTTCCTGACAGTCATGGGGCTGACACTTGAGGAATGCTTCTTTTTGCTGGAAAATAGAATGGGCCAGAGTGCACACTCTAGAGGAACAGGAATGTGGATAATCCCTAGTTCTGGAAAAAGCCCTAGATCACCAAGGATAAGCTTGGGGATGGAGGTGGTGAGCAGCAGGTTCATCTGGTGTTATGCTTGCTCCGGTGGATATTGACATGCATAAATGTTCTGAGTTCTCACTAGGGACAGGTGTTAGGACACCCTTGGGAATCCCTGGGCATGGGAGGATGGGGTCTAGTACTCTGCCAGGGGAAGTTGGGTGGGCAGTGTGTGAAGTAATGAAGTCATGCATGGGTAATGGAGTACTTGCTGCATTGCTTTCTGAAGTGGGACTTGATGGAACCCTTGGTTCCCTTCTCCTCCCTTTCCTTCATTTTCACAGTAGTCTGGAAGCTAGAGAAGCTGTCTTCCATACACAAAATAGACTCTAATCTCCTCAGGAAGCGCCTTCTGAGGGGACTAGAGAGACTTATGGGTACACATCTGGACTTCTGAGAACTGTGGCCAGTGTCCTTCGGGGGGCGGAGAGGGGTGTCTCACTCCACTTCTTGGAGACACTTGGTTTATATCCTCCACTCCAGGCTTTCCTGTTTGCCTCTTGTTGTCTAGAATGAGAAACATTCTGTGTTGTTGCAATTTTGCCTCACTTAAAGGGGAAAATCTTATTTTCACACTGTTTCTGGTATTAACTCTTCTGGGTGGCATGTGGGATTGAATTCTCTTGCTTCTTTTAGATGGGTGGGATTGAATTCTCTTGCTTCTTTTAGATGGGCACTTTCCAAATGCAGTTTCCTGTTCCCTTCACCTTTATACAGTTCCCTGGGGACTTCTGGACAAGAGAGTCACTCACCACTCAATGCCCCACAGCCCAGTCAGCAAGCAGCCCACCCACCGCCCATGGCCATGCACATAGGGAACAGCTGCTTCATGCTTGTGGTGGGGTAGGGAAGGCAAAGAAGGGCAACTTACGGTCTCTGCTCTCCAAAAGATTACAGTCTCATTCAAACAATATGCTTAGTAGATATACAAATGATTGCTTTAAAAATATGGCAATGGCCAGTCGGTGGTGGTGGCGGCGGCGGCGGCAGAGGCGGCGGCGGCAGCAGCAGCAGCAGCAGCGGTGCACGCCTTTAATCGCCGGAACTTGGGAGGCAGAGGCAGGTGGATCTCAGTGAGTTTGAGGCCAGCCTGGTCTACAGAGCTAGTTCCAGGACAGCCAGGACAGTTACACAGAGAAAACCCCGTCTCAAATAACTGAAAAACCAAAAATCAACCAAACAAAAAAGAATATGGCCAGTGGCTGGTGAGATGGTTCAGTGGGTAAGAGGACTTACCATGCAAGCCTGACCACTTGAGTTCAACCCACCATAGAAGGAGAGAATGGACCCCCAAAAGTCATCCTTTAGCCTCCAGATGTGCACAGTGGCCCATGTGCACACACACACACACACACACACACACACACACACACACACACACACCCTATGGTCAAGTGAATTGCAATCTAAGAAGGAAGGCTGGTTGATAAGTAGTCATTTCTCTAGGTCCCGGGTGAGTTTCCCATCCGTGGAAGGAGTGAGTTCTCATGGAGGCGGGTGGTGCTTGCCATTTTCTAATATCCCACAGCCCACAGCACAGAGAGTGGGTGAGCTTTACTGACCTGGTCTGGATAACATCACCCTGAGTTGATGTCCCCATAATCTCACAGATATTTGGGAAGATCTTGAGATTTCTCAAAGGTTTTCAAACAGAATTCTTTTTCTTATGATATAGAGAGGCAGGTGGCTCAGTATAAGCCATTTTCTTTACTTCTGTCCCATAATCATTCTTATGGTACTGCTGCAGGGATTAGACTTAATGCACAGGACCACCAGACACAGGCTCGTGGTCACAAGCAGTGACGATGATTGCAATATAATTCAACTCCAACCTCTCTACAGTTGCCATGGAGATCAGTGAGGAAAGGTGCTACCGAAATAAATGCACCGTGCCATTTTATCACTTTTCAGCTCTGGAACTGAGGCACAGAGCCTCTTGGAGTCCTCATCTCTATGTCACCTTGCTGTGGGATGGTCTGTATGTCAAATTGCTCTGATTGGTCAATAAATAAACACTGATTGGCCAGTGGCCAGGCAGGAAGTATAGGCAGGACTAACAGATTGGAGAATTGAGAGAACAGGAAGGCGGAAGGAGACACTGCCAGTCGCCGCCATGACAAGCAGCACGTGAAGATGCCAGTAAGCCATGAGCCACGTGGCAAGGTATAGATTTATGGAAATGGATTAATTTAAGCTATAAGAACAGATAGCTAGAAGCCTGAGCCATTAGGCCAAACAGTTTAAACAATATAAATCTCTGTGTTTACTTGGTTGGGTCTGAGCGGCTGTGGGACTGGCGGGTGACAGAGATTTTTCCTGACTGTGGGCAAGGCAGGAAAACTCTAGCTACATCACCTGCTATCTAAATTATTTTTGTATCATTGTGATCAAACACTGTACAGAGCAGAGAAAGCCCCAAGTGAGTGAAGTCCTGAGTAAATGTCCTGAGTAAAGTCCTGACAAGGGAATGGACTGTTGAGAACTCCGAGGCCTCAGATTCATGAGACAAATTGCAAAACCATCACCCTTATAGCCCAGGCTCAAGAGAATGGTACAGCTTTCCTTGGGAGTGGGAGTATGAGTGTTTACGGCTGATTGATCAGTGTGTTCAAAGACTAGCAGCTGTGACTTCCTCCTTCAGGGTGTTTGCAGCCTGAGACCACTCGCCTGTGTCCCTTCTCCCCACCCCCACGGTGTATCCAATAAACAACCTGAGGTTCCAGGTTGTGTCGGTCATGCTTAGAGAACCCCATCTACTCCCAGCCTCACCGTCTGTGTTTGTCCTTTGTTTATTCCCTCACCACCCATAGCCAAAATCCTGGGATCCACATGGCATAGGGTGAGGCAGAGCACCTCATAGAAACACCTTCGGGATGGAAGATGTACTTTGACTCAGGCTTTTTTCAAAAGGCTCAGTCCAGCAGGCCATGCAGGGGCAAAGCCACTCAGATCACAGTAAGGATCATGCATGTGGCAGAGGCTGTTCGCACCATGGAGAACTGTACCACAAGAGCAGAGTGCAAAGCAGGAAAACAGAATGGAGTCTAAGCCGAAGAGTCTGCTCCTAGTGTGACCTACTTCTGTGACGTTAGTTCATCTCCCAAAGGTTCTACGACCTCTCAAAATAGTACCACTAGCCAGGAAGAAGCATGTAAAGATGTGAGCCTGTGGGAGTGGATCTCAGATTCAGATCATAACACCTACCTGGTAGACATGTTGGATGATTGGATCAGCCACCATGAGATGGCTTTCCCCTTTGTATGGGAAGATTCCAGCTATGACAGACACAGAGCTGGAGCACTCTCAGGTGTGGCTTTCCACTTCTGAAAGCAATTTCTAGGCTAGGGAGGAAATGGATTTTTGCAATGCTTTCTTATATAAATCGGAAAATTGAGCCTTGGATAAGTTGGGACATGCCTAAAGTTGTGACCAAGCCAGAGCGGAACCTGATTCTCAGATCTGGCAGTTTCAGTCAGGGAACTTTGGAAGCAGGAAAGGGACAAGTGTCACTGGAGGCAGCTGCCTACCCTCTTCACTCCTGGGTTTCTGTATGTGTTTTCTCTTATGCTCACAGAGCAAGTGACACTACCCTGGTTAGACTCTGCCCAGTGGTCATCCCATCCCAGAAGGTTCACGGTAAACAGAACAGGTAACCACAAGGGTGAGTTTTCTCTCAGATACTGTAGAGAAAGCAAGTTCAAAGTACTTCTAAAAGTAAATCTCCCCTGTGGAGAGTTTGGCCTGTGGCGAATGTGTTTGGAAACATGTTTTCTGTAAAACTCAACCTCATTAATCTACTTGCAATTCCAGAAAGACAGCTTTCACGGCACACATCCGGGCTTGTCCCAAACTCTCCCATGCTCAGTGGCAGATGCAGGCAAGTGGCCCCAGCACACTTCGGAACTGAGGACTTGGGTCTTGTGTCTAGCTTGGTCACAGGAGGCTGGTGCCTTTGGGCTTGGAAACTGCGAGGGAGGTCATTTACTTTGGCCTTGTCCTGCTGTCTCCCGTGCCGCATCTTGTCGGGGAGTTTGGAAGGAGTTGAGAACTGTCACCTTCTCATACACCAGAGAGCATTATCCCCAAAGAGTTTGAAGAGTTAAGATGTTCCATTTTAACCTTCGTCAAAACTGTTGAACCTTCCTAGTCTCTCCTTCATAGGCAGCTGAGGAAGCCTTGAGTGAATGTGTAAAGCGCAGATGAAGTCCTGAGAGGGTGTGTGTTGTTGATATGGGCATGGTCATGTTAAGAACCCAGTGCCTCAGACCCATGGCAGTAGCAAAGCCTTCCCCCAGAGTTAGGCTCAGAAGAGTGACTGAGGAAGACCAGCTTCCTCTTATTCCCCCAGGGTACTCTTGAGCAGGGAGAAATGAGGAATCCATAGCTAGAAGTATAGAGGACAGAGATAGACAGAAAACACAGAGTAGCCTTGGGAGGGCCTGGGTCGAAACCCACCAGCCCCTTCTGTCTCTACTAATGGGCTTTTTAAAGGAATGCCAAGGGGTGGAGCAAAAGACCTCCCTCCATCACAGCCAAGCACAGACCATTTCAGACACCTGGTGACCATGCACGTGGTCCAGCCATCCCCTAATGCAGCCCTACTGTGTAAAGCAAGCTCAGCGCTCACTAGGAAGCTATTGTGGGCTCCCACAAGTGACAAAGCCCTCCTCTGGCCTGTGTGCAAATGTTGCCAGTGTGAACGAAAACAAGCAAATGCAGCTTTGTCCTTCCAGATGACTACAGCCCGTGACAGCTCCTCTACAGACACCTCCCACTGAAGCTACCTAACTCCTCCCGCTGTGCTGCACATCATTAAAACACCGAGGTTCCAGCCTGTTGTTACAGAGTGGTGCTGCTCCATCAGAGTGAGCCCAGCCCATCCAATCCCGGCCTTTCTGTACCATGTGTCTGTGGGTCTGTCCTTTCTTCAGTGCCCAAGTCAGGTCAGGGTCAAAGCCACGCAGGACACGGCTCTTCTGCTCTCTGAAGAAAGGTGCCTCTTAAACAAGTGTGAAATCACAGAAGAAAGAGAAATAAAAAGAGCCCAGGCCGAATGACAACGTAGCTCAGTATAGTGTAATTGGCATAGTCACTGTTTAGTAACTGGAGTCCCGGGACATTCTGAATCTAATGCAAGTGGAGGTGACACATGCCAAGTCCCCTGCTGCTTCTCTAGTTTATAGTGCTGCTGATGCACTATAGGGAGGGAGGGAGGGAGGGGTGTCAGTCAGCCGAGCGGTGGACACGCTGAAGTCTCAAGCTGTGTCCTCACTAAGGCCAGAACTGAATGCCACACCGGCAGGCCCTGTCATTTCCATTAGCTTTGCCTGAGACACTCTCTTCCAATATTATGTCCCAAACTGCTGAAGTAATTATAATAAAAGAATTAAAATGCATCCTTCTTGGCATGAATGTTGAGCACGCATGGCCACTGAATTGTCTAAGGAGCGCCAGTTTTGTGTCTGGAAATGTGAACTTGCAGAGCCTCATGGGACATTCCACAAGGTCTGGACTTAGGTTTCAGTGTGACAAGACATACCGTGCTGTGATCCAGGACAGCTCAGACCCCAAGGCTGACAAAGAGAGGTCACCACAGAGTGTGGCAAGGGGATGTGGGGAGGTGTCCCCCATGGCTTCAGCACAGTAGTACCCCGATGTTGGAGCCCACACAGTAAAGCCAAGGCCAAGTCCGGGCACCTTCTGAGTCTCCGTCTGGCTCCTCATGCCTGCCTCTTCCTCCTGGTCTGGAGACGGGGAGCCCTTTCGGTTGTCTGCTGTACACAGGGAGGAAGGGCCGGAGTACAGTGCTGGGCCTCTCAGCTGAGCCTTTGTCTCTACTTGGTACTGCAGCTAAGCCCTCACTCCTGTGCCCCCTTCGGATGTCTTCCCCAAGCCTTTGCTTGAGCTGCAGGTGACAGTTGGCTTGGCCAGAAACAAAGACAGTTATCCCTGGCTGCTACCTGTCTCCTGCTGGCTGCCTGCCCTGTCTTGTTATATTCTCTCTGTGTGTCTAATTTCTACACTGCCAGCCCTCTGGGCAGGGGCTTCTTTTCCCCCCCTCACTCTGTGTTCGTCTCTGAGGTTAGATGGATTATGTCTGATGTTTAAGTTTTCAACTCCCACCCTTCATTCTTAAATTCTAAGAGAAAACTATCCAGAGTGAATTCTTAAATTCTAAGAGAAAACTCTCCAGAGTGAATACCCGATGGCTGTCGGGAATGGAACAGAAGGTAACGGGTGGTACAGGAGGTATGCACAGGTGTTGGGAACCTGGGGGTAGTTGGTGATCCCCAGGGAGAAGAGTAGGGTTCGTCAAGGAGTGGGTTCTGGTCTTTCCGAGAGTGTTGACAAGGTGTTGCCAGGATCATGATGACCTCTGACTGCTCGGAAGAGAGAGGACTTTACTCTTTGTACGTGGAGTGCTGTGCGGTTTCCTGTGGAAGAGAAGCTGAGTGGCTAGAGAAAGCCGTGCTTCTTTCCTCTGAAGTAGTTACTGTAAGTTTCTTATACTTATATATATATATCACACAGGAAGCTGGAGTTAGGTAGAGCAGAAGGCCTTGCAGAAGTCACTGTTTCTCTAGTCTGTCCTTCCTTCCTTCCTTCCTTCCTTCCTTCCTTCCTTCCTTCCTTCCTCCCTCCCTCCCTCCCTCCCTCCCTCCCTCCCTCCCCCCTCCCTCCCTCCCTTCCTTCCATTTATCCATCCATCTACTCATCCTTTCTTCCATGTACTATTCTTCAATCTGTTTGCCTACAATGATTAACCACAGTGAAGCAGAAGAAACTTCATACCAAGGTGACAACATGGTCTGAAGATCTGTCTATTGAAGTGTAAGTTGCTGGGATGTATCAGGAAGATTAGAACCTGAAAACGGAAAGAGGAGGCTTTCCCACTCTCGAAAAGCCCCATTAGAGCACCTGCAGGGATTCTCAACCGAACGAGTGTGTACCCACAACGTTACTTCTCCTTTTAAACATGACATTAAATGAAACAGCAACCAAAGGGATAAGAGAAGCCACAGGGCCATCGAGGAACGCTTCTTAAAGAGTTCCTTGACATGGAGGAGAGTGGACGGCAGGAGACAAAGTATTCCAGGTTGGGGGAAGGCCTAAGAGGGCCTGATGATGGGGAGGATGGGACACTAAACGTGTTCAGGGGGTAGGGTCCTCAGTGACGATGGTAGTAATGGCTACTGAGGGAGTGTTTGAAGACTGGATGAAGGTGGTGGGATCTGCCAGGGTGCGTTGAGAATCCATGAAGAAACTGTGTATCTTAGGCCCAGAGGCTCCCCTAGGAAGGTGGGACAAGCAGGGAAATGGCCTTCCATGCAGCTGGGATGAACATTCCGTGACAGGCTGCCTGCCGGAAAGCTGAGGCCCACGCTTGTAGCCTGAGGGCTGTGGTGGAGGTGGAGACGGTCCAGTGGAGATAGTGACAGTGTGAGATGTGTTCATGCCCACAAGGCTGAGGATGCTATTGTGGTACAATGAGGGCATTGAGCAGTACCAGGGGACTCAGATCCAACCAGATGCCAAGGCCGACAAAACAAGAGCTAAAGCCTTGCCATGAAGGTGCAGAACGCTGTGGTCGCAGCCCTTGGAAACATCATCAAAAGGAGCTGCTCAGAGCAAAATGCATTCCATGTGTTGGCCCTGCCCATGTGTTTCTTGTCAACTGGGCTGCTCTTCCTGGGTTCAGAAGGGTTTCTGTTTGAAATTTTATGAGCCTTGGCTGGGAAGGAGCACTTACCCCTGAGTTTGTGGGAGTTAATGGCCTTTTCTGGCGGCACAACTCTGGGGGCCTCTGGGAGTTGCCAAATGCCAGGAAAGGAGAAACCTATAGCCCATATTTCAACTGAAAATTATGCTTTATTTATAGGCGGCCAGGGACCAAAGACTCCCCAGGGCCCTTCTTCAGCCTCCCTTCAGAATCTGAGGTGGTGTGTCTGGGCTCATAGTGTCTTCCTGGGGTCAACACTAAGAGCTCCTGTCAGCACACCCTTGAAGAAGTTGCCCAAGTTAGGAGCCCTTCTCTCTGCACGGGCAGCCTCCATCTAGAGCGGAAGTGGTGTTCATTCCTCAGCCGTCCAGTTTTGCAGTTTAAATAGAACATTCAGCACGGGGTCTACACACATTGGCATCGACCTAATGTGCTTCAGTCTATACTCACGGCGCAGACTGGAATTGAGCACTATAGTAGGTGTCATGGGAACCCAAGGGAACAAAAGTAGGGTGAGAAACTCAGAGCCTCTTGTTCCAGGTTGTGCACTTCCACATGTCATCTGTCGACTTCCATCATCGTCATGTACCATCTCCCTCCCCCAGTACTCCTCATCGAAAAACGAGGAGCTGGGGTGAATTCAACGGCTAAAGAAATTCAAAGCAAGGGAGAGTTTTTAAGCGATTAGTCAAAAGAAGGTGATTGAAGGAGACTCAGGAAAATGCTGTTTTTTTTTCAGGGGTGACATTTAACTGTATATTGTTTATGGCAGACAGGGGCAGGCTAAGAAGGATTGCTGGTGCTGCCTAGCTTGACCATTCTGGGACCACTTGCCATTCAGAATCTTGAAGTCAGCACAGCATCTCAGATTCTAACTCGCCACAGATGTTGCTGTTCACAACAATTACCTGGATGGGGAATGGTCTGTGCCCACTCTGATGCTGTTGTGCCTGGGCCTGACTCTTGGCTCACACTCCCATGTACTCTCTTCTTCTCTTTGGGCTGGGGGATTGCTATTTGTCCTTCCTGGATTGAGTCTCGTCTTTCCTGGAGGTGTTGATTGAGACTCAGCTTTGGGCTCATCTCTTATTAAACTACTTAAGAAAGGGCTCCGGTACCCTGATTGACCTCAACTCTGGCCGATGGGCCAAAAGGAAGGATAAATTATGAGAACTGGAAATGCTGGAATTTCACACTCCTAGCTGGGCTATAAGGACTGCAGCAGAATTTTAGCCAAAAGGAATATGTAGCAAAGAAATTTCCTAAGATGGAGCTAAAGCATGACTCACTGTGGATTTCAACTCTGGATTCTAGTTTTATCCTCTGTGTTCATACCCAAACAAGCCAAATTCCTTTCCTGTGTGATAGATCTGTGCATGTATTAGGGGGGTAGCAAAACGGCCCAGTGGGTAAAGGCACTCAAGCCTGGTGACCGAGTTCAATCCTTTGGATCCACAGAAAGGTAGACGGAGAGAACAGACTCCAGAGTTGTCCTCTGACTACCACACATGTGTTGTGACATGCATGACCACATATACTTGTCATGCCTGTACACAGTGATAATTTTAAAGATCTTTGCATATATCATAGCTAATGTCATAAGTGCTCCCCATGAGTGTGTATATTGAAGGCATGGTTCTTGGCTGATGGTGCTGTTTTTGGGTGGTAAAACCCATAGGAAGCAGCACCTCGTTGAAGAAAGCAGGTCATTGACATGTGCCCTTGGTGCGCTGCTGTCCCTGGTCTTGCCTGTTTCTCTTCTTGTATCCTGGCTGCCAAGAAATAGCAGCCTTCTCCCTATGTTTCCATTCCCCATGATGCTGTGCCTCAACGTAGGTCCAAGAGCAATTGGACCTGCCATGGATTGAAACCTCTGAACTTGGTAGCCGGAATAAACCCATTCTCCTTAGTTCATTTTCTCAGGTAATTTTTTTTTAAATCACAGTGATAGAAATCTAGCACCACACGTTTAATTATAATGATCAAGCCCCTGACATTCTGTGGATCACCCCGCTCTCCTGCCAAGCCCATTCTTTTACAGACAAAATATGTTAATTTCTTAGGTCTAGTTTTGAATTCTACTAAGCAGACGATCCTTTCTAATCCTGCCTAAGTGATCTGTTTTCCTCTCTTCTGAAGTGCCCAGAAAGCATGATCCATGTTAGATAGGCTCTGATTAGCCCAGGGATAGAATTCCTTTGCTTTAAATCCATGTGTCCCAACATGTCTTCCATTCATCACAGCAGGGGTGAGGGGTGGGTAGTCAGTTTCACACTCAAGTATGTTTTGGAATCCTGCAGACTCACACCTGTCCTGGAGATTTCATGATATACATTAGAACCCCAGTGGCTCTCAAGAGTCCTACTTCCTCTTCTTAATCTAGAGTCTCCCCAATCTTGTGACTCAAGCTGTCACTCGCCCACCTCGCTGCAGCCCAGAGCTGGAGGTGGCTCTGCTCAGCCTTTCTTTACATCACTTGAAACAGTGTATCCCTCTTCTCCCTTTTTCATTTCTTCACCCATCACCCTGTTGTTACACAGGGAGGTCAGTGTGGGTTAAAACTCAGACATTTTTCAAACCTGCTTCTGGTAAGTCATGTGTCCACTTTCCTACTTCGTTTCCTATTTGAGCAGTTATTATTTGCTATTTATTATTTGTGTGTTAAGCATGCCATATAAACCTTAAGTGAAATCATTAA
Organism: Peromyscus melanophrys; assembly: GCA_902168415.1. NCBI lineage: Eukaryota > Metazoa > Chordata > Mammalia > Rodentia > Cricetidae > Peromyscus > Peromyscus melanophrys. The sequence goes on along the minus strand of CABHPR010132312.1, from coordinate 30,954 downwards.
CATGAATGAGACTTTACATCTTTTGAATAATTTAGGGAGAGGTCCAAGGCCTACACACTTTGTACATGGAATTTAATTAGATATCATCCAATTCTTATAACATGATGTGGCTTATATTTTCTCTGCTTCTCTATAAGGCTATCTTGAAATGCTTGTCAAATGCTCCCCTCCAATCAGAATCACTGTAAATTCATATCCTCAGCTACCAGTCTAGAAAAATCATGTCCAAACAGGGGATGAAGTTCCATAGGGCCCTGCAATTCAGGATCCCATGCAGAAGTTTAGCAACAGGGGGTGTCCTGATGGGTGGTAGCAGTTAAATAAGTGTAGGGAGTCAAAGGGGGAAACTGTGAGTTTACAGTAAGTACGAGCATTGGACTGTAGACATCATGGTGATAAAGTCAACAACATTTATCTAGAATTTACTCTTGTGAAACCATATGCAGAGAACTGGCTAGAAGGTGGTCAGATGAGGTGAATATGTAGGTGCTATATCAAAGGAGGGGGTAAAGTCACAGAACTCTTGTTACTTCGAGAGTCAGGGAAGGTTTCACAACAGAGATGAAGATGGGGCACAGCTCTGTCAGGTAGAGACAGAGGGCTTCAGAATTCAGAGTACAGGTGACAGGACAGTCCAGGTGATGAGGTCAGTGTGACCAGGGAAAGACGTGGTAGGAATACGTAATCATCCGAATCACATGGGACAAGACCTATTAAGTCTGTTCAAATCAAAGGACGTGCAGATAGTACTGAAGTCATGATGATCCCAAAACAGGTGCAAGGCTGGAGCTGGGCTGAACTTACGGTCACCTAAGTGACTAGTGAAGAACACAGGTGAATGTTTCCCCAAAGAAGGAAGGGCAGGACTTAACAGCTGTTGAAATTAGGAATCATGAGAAGGAAGAAGGTCGAACATATTGGTAAAGCTTCCAGCCTCTGAGGCTGGAAGGGAAGGGGCGCAGAGTCACAGAAGTGGGAGGGCAATGGACTCCATCCCGGCCAGGGGGCGTCTGTTGTGCCCTTGCTACCCACAAGTGGGTGACAATCTGGGTATTAAGTCCAAGTGTTTGAAGTGTTTAAAGTGGACGTAGGACCTACTGCGGTTTTTGCTTTATTTCAGACACTCTTGAGTATGGTGAGATTAACTCACAGCATTTTTTTGTGAGCCAGCTTCACAGAACAAACACATTTTTGTGCCAGCTGGGCACCAGTCAGTAGAGGAACTAATTCTGGTGTGTACTGCCATGGGGCTGAATGGCTCTTGGACACCTTTTTTGGGGGGTGGGGGGAGGTTCCCACTATGGAACTTTTCAAGTCTTCAAACACTGTAGCTCCGGCTCTGGGGCTGAAGCGAGTCTGATTGATGTCCATACAGGTTTCTAGACCCTTTGCACTGGCTCCTCTTGCTCTTTCCCCAATGTCTTTGGTATCAGTAGGTTGAAGGTCCAGCTAGAATATTCGCAATTCACCGATACTCTGATTTATCACTTCCTTCACTCAAGAATGTTCCACAGTTAATATCTCTTGGCTTTTGTAGCTAAAAGTCAGCGCTTCCTCCCTCCTGATCACTCCTTCTTTCCATCTCCCCTGGAGTGTTGTACCTCATTTCCAGTCTGTTTCCCAATCGATGCTGTTTTCTGGATGGCAGCCTTCCCTGGGAAGCCTGCGTGTGAGCTGCAGAGCAGTGGCAGCCATCTGCCATCACCACCACCTTACCTGCTACGCTCATCACCTCCCCCCAGCTAAATATGCTTCAGGTCTTCCAGGCCCATCGGTGCTGGGGTAGGGCTGCCAAGGGTTAATGAGCCCTGGCTCCCTCTGTTCCTTGTCTCTCTAGAGCAAGACAGGCTGGCCTTAGGCTCTATCTAGCCCAAGGGATAGTCAGCCAAAGAGCATTGATGAGAGTCAAAGAACCTAAGCCACTGGCCGCCATGATGGGTCCTCTGTTCTTTACTCAGACATAGTATAGATGCTGTCTGCTCAGGAGCATGGTTTTTGTCACTCATCCCCTTAACCCAGAGCTCCACCCTTGTCCCTTATCCCTGCCTCCAGGCCCTGCTCCTCAAGCAGAGGGAGCACTGTTGAAGAGGACCAGCCTCCAGCCTTTGCGCAGCATTTCTTTGTTTCATACAGTGTGTAGTTCCTCTCCAATAAATAAGCAGATCTTATTCACTTTAAAGCAAGCCACATTTCTTCTGATGGGAGTCTTGAGATTTAGGTAAGAATACAAGATACAGACTGGCAGGTTTGAGTTGTGTTTGTTTGCTTTTGTGAGAAAAAGGAACTCTTCTCCACTGTTGGGAGGGGTGTAAATTAGTTTAGCCCCCATGGAAATCAGTGCAGAGGCTTCTCAAAACTAACATGACCCAGCTAGCTGTACCATTCCTGGGCATGTACCAAAGCACTCCATATCCTACCCCAGAGATAGTTACACATCCATAGTTATTGTTGCTCTTTTCACAATAGCAAGGAAATGGAATAAGTTGAGAAGTCCATCAACGCGTAAATGGATGATGAAAATGTGATAGACAGACATACACACACAAATACAGGTACACACATATTTACACAGATAAATTTAAATCCAGGTTTGATACATGAGAGATAACATCTAGCTTATTTTGCTTAGCATAATAATTTCTAGTTCACCACTTTCCTATGAATGTCATGATTTCATTTTTCTTTGTGGCTGAGAAGAATCCCCTGTGTCTGTGTACCACATTTTCTTTATCCAGTCTCTGGTGATGGACGTGTAGGCTGCTGTCACTTCTTAGCTACTGTGAATGGTGCAGCAATAAACACAGATGTGCAAATGAATACCTCTGTGGTATAATCAGAGTCCTTGGGACACACACCCAGGACTTGTATAGCTCTGTCATATAGCATTTCTATATTTAGTTCTTTTAGAAATATCCTTGGTGATTTCCATGATGTCCACCAGAGTTCACACTCCCACCAGCAGTCTATAAACACTTCACTTCCCCCCTAACTTTGTCAGGCTTTGTTATCATGTATTTGTTTGATGATAGCCGTTTTCCAGGGCTTTTATCATATAGGAATTTTGAACTTTGTCAAAGAAGTTTTCTGCCTATATTGAGGTAATTATATGATTTGTATCCGTAAATCTATTATATGTAGAATCACACCTATTGATTTGTATGTTACCATCCTTGAAGGTCTGGCGTGATCTGCTTAATGTGTTCTTAAATTCAGTTTGTAATAGTTTTGCTGAAAATTTTTGTGTTTATGTTCATCAGGAAAATGGGTCAGTAGTTTTCTTTTTTGGTTGTACCATTGTCTGGTTTTGGTATCAGGGTAATGCTGGCTTCATACGATGGTTTGGTAGTGTTCCTTTTCTTTCTGTTGTATTGAGGAATACTGGTGTTAGCTCTTCTTTAAAGAGCTGGTAGAATTTGGCAGAGCATCTGTCCTTTCTTGGACTCTTTTTTGTTAAAGGATTTTTTATTATTGCTTTATTTTCATTGGTAGTTATGGATTTCTTTGAGCTGCTTATATTCCATTTACATCCTCTTGATTTAATTTTGTTAGATCAGATGCATCTGAGAATTTACTCCTTTCTTATGGGTTTTCCAGTTTTTTAAACATAAATTTTCAAAGTTCTCCCAAATGGTTCTCTGGAATCCATTGCAGTCTGTAGCTACCTCCTCCTTTTCATCTTTAATTGTGTTAGTTTGGGCCTTCTCTCTTTCTTTTGGTTCGCTTGGCTCTGGCTTTGTCAGTCTTGTCTATTTCCTTCAAAGAACTGACTCTTTGATTGATTCTATAGATTGTTCACTTTGGTCCCCATTTCATTAACTTATGACCCAGTCTTTAATATTTCTCATCATCTGCTGCTTTTGGGTTTGGTTTATCCTCGTTTTCCTGCGACCTTCAGTTACATGGTGAGATTATGTATTTATGATCTCGATGCTGCAATTAAAATGTGAGCACTCAGCTCTGACCTTTTCTCTTAGAACTTCCCGAGTTGTGTCCCAAATGTTCTGGCAAGTTGTGCTTTCATTTTGATTTGATTATAGGAATTAAAAAATTACTTCTGATCTTTCAGTGACTTACTAGTCATTCAAGAGTGTATTGTTCAGTTGCCATGTGTTTGTGGTTTCAGTACTTTCTCCTGATGTTAGCTTCTAGTTTTATTCCACTGTTACTTGACAAGACACAAGAAGTTATTTCAACTCTTTGGTATTTGTTGAGACTTGATTTGAAGTCTAGAATGTGGCCAATTTTAGAGAATGTTCTGTGGCCTCTGAGAAGTAAATGCATTGTGCCTCTGTTGGAAGGAATATTCTGTAGATATCTATCAGTTCTATTTCATCTATGGTGTAGATTAACTGAGGGTCCTTTGTTGAATTTTAACTTGTAAGATCTATCTGAAGACAAGAGTAGGATATTGCAATCACCCACTTTTATTGAATCAGGACCCATGTGACCATCTATGCCCATTATTGTTGGTTTTATAAAATGGGAGACTCAAAGTTTTGCACATGCATTTTATGCATTTATAATTATTTTATCTTATTGATTAATTTCCCATTTACTAATATGAAGTGGTTTTCTTTATTTCTTTTAATCTTAGTTTGAATTATGCTGTATCAAACACAAAAATAGTTAAGCCAGCTTGTCTTTTATTTCTGCTTGCTTGATAGATTGACTTCCACACTTTGGCTCTCAATCTGTGGATGTCTTTACCAGTGAGATGTGTTTCTTGGAGACAAAAGATGTTTAGATCTACTTTTTAATCCACTCATCCAGTCTGTATTTCTTCATTGCTGAGATGAAGTCATTTACATTTAAGATTAGTATTGAGAGACATTTATTAATTCCTGTGATTTTCTTAGTAATTTTTCTGGTTAGTTCATTTTTTTCTCCTTTCTTTATATCCTATTAGTATTAGGGTTTTGATGATTTAATGTATTGGTCGTGATGAATTTCTTCTTAGCTCTTCTTTGTTCATCTGTTCCTAATCTAATGGGAGCTCTGATGCTTGCCTTTGTGAGTAAATTGGAATTTTCCCTTTACAGCTTCTAATATTACATCTTTCTTTGCATTTTGCCATCTTGATGCATGTCATGGAGAGACTGTTTTCTGATCATGTTTATTTGGGGTTCAAATGTCTCTTGTGTTTGGATGTCATTTCTTTCCTTAGGTTTAGGACGTTTTCTACTATAATTTCATTGTATAGATTCTATGTCTTTTAGTGTTCATCTCAGATTATTCCAGCTCATGGATATTAGGTTTGATCTCTTTATCATATCCTAGATTTTTTGAACATTGTAGTCATGTTCATTCATTATTTTTTCTTTATTGATGTTTGAATGTAGTATTTCATTGACTTTGTCTGCCATTTCTGGAATTATTTCTTCTGCCTGATCAAGTCTACTGGTAATTTTCCTATTGTTTTTTATTTGATCCTTTGAACCTTTACATTTCCAACACACACACACACACACACACACACACACACACACACACACATACACACACACACACTCAGACTCTTAATTTTCTTGCAGGCCCAGTGTCCCATGTTGCTGACTTCTCATTCATGTTGCTTATTTTTCTCATATGTTTTGATAACAACATACTCTTCCTTATTACTGATTTACTATTCCAGGTCCTGGGTTGAATCCATCTGCTTATTTATACCATCTCACAGGTCCTTGGCCATTTTACCAGTAAATTTTTCCAAGTTTCACATGGCATTTTAATGCCAGCATCTTCAGGCTTAATAGTTGAGGAGCTATGATCTTTTGGGGAGATCTTTTTCATGTGTCTTTGTTGTAATATATTCATCAATTGGGTTGGATAGCTCCTCTGGCTTTATTGGGAATCTTAGAGAGGAGAAAATAAATTGTTTTAATAGGACCAACACTAAAGCACACAAGATACAAAATACACTTAAAATTTAATAACCATAAAAGACAAAATGACAAAGCTACTTTAGAATGTGCTGTAATGTTAAATGTTAACTAGGGTAAATGGAGAAGTAATAAATGGAAGAGATGGAAGGAAGCAGGGGAAGTGAAGAAATGGAAGAGAAGGAAGGCTAAATAGACAGAAAAAAGAGGGGGCATAGTGAATGATATAATAAAGGGGTGTGCTGGACAGTTTTCTGTCAACTTGACACAAGCTAAAGTCATCCAAGAGGAGGGAACCTCAGCTGAGAAAATGCCTGCATAAGACTGGGCTGTAGGCAAGCCTGTAGGGCATTTTCTTAATCAGTGATAGATGGGGGAGGGTCCAGCCCATTGTGGGTGGTGCCATCCCTGGGAAGGTGGTCCTAGGTTCTATAAGAAAAAAGGTTGGGAAAGTCATAGAGAGCAAGCCAGTAAGCAGCACCCCTCCATGGCCTCTACATCAGCTCTTGCCTCCAGGTTCCTGCTTTGTTTGAGTTCCTGTTCTGATTTCCTTCAATGATGAACAGTGTGGTGGTTTGAAAAAAAATGGCCCCCAAAGGGAGTGGCACTATTAGGAGGTATGGCCTTGTTGGAGGAAGTGTGTCACTGTGGGGTTGGCCTTTGTGGGCTCTTTTTTGAAAGCTTCCCTCAGTGTGACATTCAGTCAACCTCCTGTTGTCTGCAAGATGTAGCACTCTCAGCTCCAGCACCACATCTGTCTGCATGCAGCCATGCTCCCCATCATGATAATGGACTATCTCTGAAACTGTAAGCCAGCCCAATTCAATGTTTTCTTTATAAGAGTTGCCATGGTCATGGTGTCTCTTCACAGCAATAAAAACCCTACCTAAGACAGAAGTTGGGGACTGGGATATTGCTATGGTAGGCCTGACCATGATTTTTTTTGGAATAATATGGACTTTGGTACTTTGGGTTAGGAAAGCAGTGGAATGCTTTAAGCACTGGTTAATGGGGCATACCAGTAGGAGCATGGAAGACAGTGGTGCCGATAATGATTTGACCTGGCCCAAGAGGTTTCAGAGAAGAGTTTTAGTATGTTGTCTAGGAATTGTTCTTGTGATATTTGATGAAGGAAGTGGCTGCCTTTTGCCCTTATCCAAAGAGTCTGCCTGAGGCTAAAGTGAAGAGTTTTGGATTAATTCCATTGGCAGAGGAAATCTCAGAACAGAATAGTATAGACCCTGTTGTGTGTATATTAGTGGCAACTCTAATGAAGATGTAGAATGAAAAGGAGCAATATGAGCATGGTAAATTACAAAAAGTAAATTTTGAGGAGAAAAAGAACACCAGGAAGTGGAATGGAGCTAAATCCTATGTTCAAGAAGATAAATGGATTAAGAAATAGAACAAAGGGAGTGGTGACCTCAGGGAGAGATCTCTTCTCAAGCTTCCCTCAGTCTGACTTTCATTTGACTTCCTACTGCCTTCTGGTCAAGATGTAGCCAGCTCCACATCTGTCTGCACACTGCTCCCCATCATGATGATAATGGACTGAACCTCTGAAACTGTAAGTTGCCACCTCAATTACATATTTTCTTTGTAAGAGTTGCCATGGTTATGGTGTCTCTTCACAGCAATTAAAAAAAAAAAACTAAGTAAGACAATCAGCAAAGTGGAAGTGTAAGCTAAATAAACCCTTTCTTCTCCAAGCTGCTTTTGGTAATGGTGTTTCCTCATAGCAATAGTGACCCTGAAGAAACTAGAAAAAAAAAAAGAAGATAAGTTTTAAAGGGGAAAAAGATTTCTCAATAACGAAAAAGTTCAATAATAAAATTCAGTAACTGTAAGGAGAGGGATTAAAATATAAAAACATGAGTATTAAAAAAATGAGGCAATGTCAAAATAATACTAAAAATATGATAGAAAGGGAAAAACAGAAGACACATTGGAAGCAAATAGAAAAATAGAAGAAAAAGATGAAGAAAAAGAAAACAGATTGCCTACTAATGAAAAGCATGTGTAAGAAAAATTAAATGAATACACGGAGGAAAATAAAATCTGAAAACAAAACTTTAAGAACACAATAAAGTAAAAACAGTGCTGGCAGCATGGTTAAAGGAAGAGTGGGAATCACAACTCCGTAGAAAAACTACCAATAGACTCGGCCAAGCAGAAGAGACAATGTCTATTCTCTTAAAAAGGATGAGGTGCTGGAGTACCTCCTTTGAAATGTGGAAAGCGCCAGTTCCATGTACAATGGGGATTCCACCGAACCTGTGGACGCTTGCCTTCCCTGCTGTGTATGCTGCGGCTGAGTCTGTATTGCACAAGTGTCTGAGGTCTGTCAGAGCTGTCTTCACGTCAGTAGCTTTACATTCTTTGTGTACTGAGGGCATCTGCTGTCCACACGTAGCTTTGTAGTCTGTGGGCTGAGCATTTTCTCGTGCCCTCTGGAGACCCTCCCCCAAGACTGGACACCATGGGAAGGCTCACATTCTAACTGGGGTGGATTTCCCAAGTGCATCGGCGTTGTAGGAAGCAACCCCAGTCCTAAGATCTTTCAAGACCCTCTGAATATTAATTGCCCTGTTGGAGGGCTGGAGCTTCAGACTTCTGCAGCCCTACAGCATTGAACAGCAGAAGGGTAGCTTCCGAGGTTGACCTGCCAATTGCTTTCAGGCTCCTCAAACTCCAGGGTTATTCTCAGTTGATGAACTCCACTCCCAGGGTCCTGTCTTTCTCTGTGCATTTCCCTGCTTGTAGGGGAGCTTCCTGCTACCTGCATCTTTTGGCTTGCGTATTGCAAACTTTTCTATTGCTTGATAAAACACCACAATGAAGGCAAACTCACAGAAGAAAGAGTTTATTTGGGCTTATCAAGTTCCAGAGTCTACGGTGACGGACTGAAAGCGTGGTGATAGGAGAAAGTAGCTGAGACTCCCATCTTGAACTGCAGCCAAAAATCAGAGAGAGTGGACTGGAGTGACATGTGGCTTTTGAAACTTCAGAGATTGCTCCCAGTGACATACTTCTTCCAGTAAGGCCACGCCTCCTAAACTTACCCAAACAGATCCACCAACTGCAGAACAATTACTCAAACATTTGAGCCCATGGGGGAGTTTCTCATTCAAACCACCACAACTTACCAGCATCTGGCACTCTTACTTTCCACAACTGTTTCCCTACCATGGGGCTGTGGCAGGCAAGTGAAGCCGCCTAGCCTGTGGCTATACCCTGATCTCAGCCTTCCAAGGTAGCTAGTTCAGTTTTCAAGTTCTCTTTTAAGACGGCACCCAGCCTCTGTTCTCTGAGTCATACGGAGTGGTAATATATGATTTGTCTCCACTCCAGATCTATCTACCAGATAGTGCTGTCTCAATCAACACCACAGCAAGACTGGAGGGTTGTGGGGGCTGTAGACTTTTCCTAGCTTACCTTTAGAATGCAGCCTCTGTCCCCCTCCCCCGCCCCCGGAGCTGCGTGGTTGAAGCTGTGTTTGGGGTATCGCCTATATTTTTTTCCTCTGTGCTTTTTGGGTACCCCTTTATATTGTTTATGGATGTTCAAAACTTTCCCTCTTCTGGAATAGAGTATATTTTTTCTAATCCTGACTCTAGCCTTCATTGGCTCACAGAGGGGCAGCTTTGAGCTTGCCATCACATCCTGAAGTCCTTACTTCTAGTTTAATTATGTAGAACCCTCTGTGAGGAATGATCAGCCTCACTTTCCATCAGGAAACAGAAAACGGTGTTGACTTTAAGAAGTCACACACACCTACTCAGTGAAGGGGGCAGGATGCAAAGACAAATGTGAAATTCAGGGGTCCCAGATAATGAGGTGAGCCTGTCAATCCAAGGTCTTATATCTATCTTGCTGAGGCTCCACTCTCCCTCCCATCCTCTGGGTCTCTCTTGGTGCTGGGCAGTGACCATCCCCAGCTGCATCTCCCACCTTGAGCTCTGAGATGCAGGCAGGATATTCTCAGATGACAAACACCACAGTCGACTGTTTGTGAAGTTCCTTGCAATCCTGACCTTTCCTATCTCCCAGTACAGACTGCACTGGTAGGTTAGACAGCAGCCTGGAGCTAGGGGAGAGGGCAGCTTAGCACCCTCAGCGTCTCACATTTCAGTCAGCAATCCCCAAATTGTTTTTCACTGCTAAGTTAAAAAAGAAACAGAACAACAGCTTGGGGCGCCCCGATGTCCACAAAGCTGAGGAGTGAAGTAATGACAGTAAACATAATTAGTTGTGTCTTTTTGGCCCACAGCTAACAAAAGCAAAGTGTAAATTCACTTAGCTACCTTCTATCGCAAATATTCATCTCCGATCCTGGGCCATACATGACAGTCTTTAATTGACTGCAAAGTTAAACAAACAATAAGAGAATGTGGTTAATTATGTTGGCCTGAGGAAGTGGAACACAGGTTTAATGCCTAAGGCTCACATCATCCTGGGAAGAACACAATCCATGTCCACCTTAAATAGAAGCCTCTGTGGACAACGGCTTAAGGCGATTGGCTGGTTCCTTGTTCTCTTCCTAGGTCACCCACCTCACCTTTTCTTGTGAGGCATTCTATCCTTTCCCTGAACTCTCATTTCAATAAAAGTTTGGCTAGCATTTCTTATAGTCTCTGTCTGAGTCTTTGACTGAGTCTGTAACTTTTGTTTACCTGATTTAGTTCTACCTTGGAAAAGCTATTGCATTTAGCATTGTCCATTTGAATGCGGTTGAGTATGTGTTATCTTCGAGCAAAGGAATGTGGGTATCTGTCTTAGGTGCTTAAACTGTATGCTTACGTGTTGAAAAGAAAGGAACAGATGAACAGGAGGGAAATCAGTTTTGAAAATAGAGCTGTTGATGTAATGGACAGAGATATCTTGTGGAGTCTACCACTTTGAATCTGACACTTCCATAATGTAGAGATGGTGCGTCCTTATTGATGATTGAAACTAATTTTTCATTTTACAGATGAGGAATCTTTGGTGCTTAGAAGCAAGATGTCTTTCCCAAGGCCAACCAGTTAGTTAGGGACAGAATAGCAATTAGAAGCTAACATTTTAGACTTCCAGATTCATGAAGCTTTTCTTGGACTGGAGTGAAGCTCTGGCATGCTATGTAGGGCAACTTTGAAAGTCACGTGCACACCTGAATTTGATCAGTTGTTGACCCGCCCCGGGGTGATGGGCTCTGCAGAATCTACCTTCATCGTATGGGAATGAAGGGAGTAGTGTAGAGATAAGGGTTACATAGTGGTGAGAGTCAGTCCCCTATCAGGTGCTCACTGATCCTTCTTCCTCTCATCCTCCCAACCACTCAAGGACAGAAGAGATGTCACTCTGACTTAAGGTTCCTGGACACAAAGCCACTTAGGTTTTATGCTTCATTGAGCAGTTGACTGGCATGTCAAGTCCTTGGTGATAATTGGTAAGAGCTGCTACAATAACAGCACTGGTGACCTTGATTGTCTGTGCAGAGAGGCTATACAGAGAACCCACATTATCTCACTGAATCCTTACAGAAAAAGAAGGAAATGGGTGTCATGTTAACCTCATGCTAACATCAGAGGAGACCAGCACTACAGCCAGTAGGTAATTTCCCTACATGCCACAGCTATCCACTGTCAGCACTTGGATTTGGTTGGCCCAGAGTCTCTCTCTTAATGTGGTGGTTTGCACGATATGCTTAATGTTTAAATCTCTAAGGAAAGTCTACTGTGAGCCTGACCTCTTGAGCCAGCCCCTTGTCCCCAGCCTCTATGATCTTTGGATCTGGGACAGAGTAGCTGCCTGAAGGACACTCTCTTGCTTCCAGAGGCTGGGGCACACTAGGAGCACATTTTATGAGCATGAATAGAAGGTTTCCCAAAGCGCCAGCCTCCCAGATGGGGCTGGTTGCTTGAAATCCTTCAGCCACAGCATGGAGGTCATAAAATGGGAGGGCTGCAATTTCCTCTTTGCACTGGCTCTCGCTGGCAGCATCAGGAATTGATGGAGGCAGCGGACACTCCTGCAGATCTGGTCTGCTTGCTAGGCAGGGCTGGCAAGTCTCACTGGCTGTGCAGTAGTTGGGACTGAAATGGCATTTTTTGGGGGGTGGGGAGTCTGGTATCAGAAACTCGGCAAATGATATCTAAAAGAAAATATCAACCACCACCACCATTTTGTAATGTTTCATTGTTTATAGAATATCGTGCTTTTTACTCCAAATGCCTGTCTTTTGATTATTTCTTATTTCCAAAGACACCTTTTGTGAACCCCTTTGACCCTAAGGATTGAAAGTCTCAATGAAGTCTAAAGAGTTAATCCAGAAAGCACTCATTTTTTTTTCTCCTCTGAAGAAGGCCTTGATTGAGAATCAGAAGAATTGAACCCTCTAGAACTCTGAGCAGTACCTTTCTCACCTGTAGGAAGAGGCCAACACTACATAAGGAACAATGAAAACCAAATGAGACACGCACAACTGCTGGAAGCCCTTAGGTTTCCAGAGTGTACAAGATAAAGGGAACGTCTAGCAGGCCCTGCGTCAATCCACACACGTAGCTTCATGTTTGTGCAATGAAAACACTCACTCTCCACCCCTAAGATGAAGCCTCGCTTTTCTGATTACAGTGCCCCCTGTAATCCCTACCAGTCCTTTAGCAAACACATCATTTCATGATGTCTCAGCTATTATCACAATTCCGTTTGACAATTTCATATCAGCTCTGTATCTTGTACATACTTTCCTTCAGAAGTTTCATTGACGTGGCTTCTGTCCTGTTTTGGTAGTTTCTATTTCATCGCCTGTCCTGTACAGAGTCAACACTGGGAAATTATGGAGGAGGTTGGCTTTGTCTTCATGCTCCTCAAGCTGCCCCTCCCCATGCCTTTTCTTCCGTGGGGAAATGGGAACTGCCGTCTGCTCAGCTTGCTAGCAGAGCCTTTCTTGGGAATCTGTTCTCAGCTCACATCCCAGGCAAAAAGAGCTCACCATTGACAGTGGCTCAAAGTAAAATCAGGTCCTTTCAGCAGGAAAAGACAAAGGAACTGAGCAATCTACCATTATGCTCCAACTCATTCAAAACGCAGGTGACTCCAGGACTTCCAGACAAGCTGGGAAGAATCTAGCAAGACAGGAAAAAAAAAAAAAAAAAAAAAAAAAAAAGAAATGCGGGGAAAAGAGGGGAGGTTTAAAAGGGGTTCCAACGACTGCTCGAATGGAATCAGTGTCATTTGGGGAGGAAGAGCTAGGTGAGGAGTGGTGCCTTTGGGGCCATCTGTCTGTCCCAGATGGCAATGTGGCCTGTCTGAGAGGCGTGTCTGAGGGTGGAGCTGCAGTGTCAGATGAGGTGGAAAAGCGACTAGATTCCGCTTTTACTTGACAAATTTCTGTTAGAAAATAGGGAAGGTGAACTGCTATGCCATTCTTAACTAACTGTATTATATCATTTTGAGAAGAGTGTTAGAAAATGCTGAGGGTAATCTATCAGCCATCTGCGGCAATGCCAGAGTAAAAGCCCAGCTGCTGCTTTGGTGCCTTCGCTGCTGCCACAAGTGTGACATCACACAGGGGAAGGTGTCTTTAGGACACTCATTTCTGTCCCTCCTGCCTCTCCCCTCCCCCACCCACCCCACCTCTGTTTGGAAGTCAGGAGAATCTGTTGTTGTTTGTTTTGGGGGGGGCCGCCACCCAGCTCCCAAATGAATCATACATACATGGAGGCTTTTTCTTACTTATGAATGCCCAGCCTGAGCTTGGCTTAGTTTCTAGCCATCTTTTCTTATCTTAAATTATCTTATCTACCTTTTGCCTCTGGGCTTTTCCCGTTCTCTTACTTCTGTAAATCTTACTCTTACTCCATGGCTTGTTGGTTGTGTGGTTGGGTGGCTGGCCCCTGATGTCCTTCTCCTTCTCTGGCTCCTTCTCCATCTCTCTCCTTCCAGATTTCTCCTTCTATATATTCTCTATGGCTGTCAGCCCCACCTATTCTTTCTCCTGTCTTGCTATTGGCCAGTTCTTTATTAGATCATCAGGTGTTTTAGACAGGCACAGTAACACAGCTTCACAGAGTTAAACAAATGCAACATAAACAAAAATATCACACCTTAAAATAATATTCTACTACAAGAATCCTTTCAATCTGTAGACTCAAGGCATATCAGTATGAAGAGAGGGATTTGGCAGATGAAGAAATGGCAGAAACTTTGGGAGAAGGCATCTTCCATAGGAGTCATGGATGGGAACACTTTTCTTGTATTTACTGAAGCAAATTCCACAAAAGTAAAATAGAAAGCCAGGGCAATCAAGCATATTTAAGTCTAGGAGAGTCTAAGTACTTTAGTTGTGACTGAGTACACACGAGGCTGATAAAGAAAGGCTGAACTACTATAGAAGGAGCATGGTGGTCCTTAGGGGCTGTGGAGTTCAGCTTCCCAAAGGCAAATATGTGGACATGGGCAGAAGTGACATACCCAAGGTCAGCAGAGACCCCCAGAAAGAGAGGCTTTCTCAATTGCAGCAGATGTGTTGAGAGTAAGAATGTAATGGGTGTTTTTAAAACTATGATCAGAGGGAGGGAAAAATCAAAGGAGTCACGGTCCCTTTCCTCCGGACAGCTGGTGAAATGCTAGTGGGAAAGAGAGAGAAACCAGAGCTCCTCAATCACTCCTCTGCATTCCCTGCCCTACAGAGGGGAACGTTCTCCATGGAGAAAAGATTCAGAGCAGTCTTTAATGCAGGGGAGCTGGGGGCGGAGAGGCATGAGGTGCTAATAGAGCTCACGGACTGTCTTTCAGTGAGTTTCCATTTTCGGGGCAGATGCAGCTGCAGACGTGATCAAGGACTCCAGTGCTCCACAGCTGGCAGTGGGCAGATGTTTTCAAGATGGCAGAAAAAGTATCCTCTCACACGTAGAGATGAGAACAAGAGCTTGTGTTTGTGAGCTAGTCCACTTGAGGTGTGGTATGGACGAAGTACCCAGAGGTGCATCTCCCACTCCTGAGGCCCTTCCTTTCCTGGTGACAAAGCATCCAGTCAGTGTGAACTGAGGACAGGAGCCTTAGCTGCAAAGGAGAATTCAGGGCAGAGTAGGGGTGACTGGGGGGCCATTAATGGATATACTCTTTCTGCCCTCCCACTTCTGGAGTTCTTTCTAGAACAGTCTCAAGAAATGCTTTACCAACCCTTTTGTTAAGATATGGACGTGAACTAAGTGCCTGAAATAGCAAAGGAGGAGTGAAAAAGTGACGTGTTTAGGTTTAGCGAGCTGTTAGAGTTCAAGCCTCCTTCTAATCCACATGAGCTAACTAGAGCTCTGCTTGCTCGTGGCCTGTCCACCCTTGCATGCATGCTTTCTAAATTTCTATCTTGTATCTTCCTAGAAAGGCCACACTCATTTGACATCACCTCGTCTTCAGCATCTGCCAGCCTGCACTAGATTCTCTGGGACTACAAAGATGGCTAAAATCCGATTCTTGCTTTTAAAGGCCCTCTGCTGAAGAGACTTGCATGGTGTGAGGCTCCCTCCATACAAAGAACAGCAGATTGTGATTGGATCCTTTTTGAAGAGTCATTGTCACCTGGATGATGTAAATGTCTCCGCCAGATGCTTCCCACAGTCGTGGAGAATCCCTTAGTCAAGTTCGTATTCTCCCCAGATCTCTGCACAGGACAGAGGAAACCGGGAGCCCTGCACTCCGCCAGGATCTCAGGACTTCGGCAGAATGTCTAGAGTTCAAACTCTTGGTCCTCTCTCAAGGTCCTAAAGAGCCAGACCCTTCTCTCTCCATCTCATCTCTCCTTTTCACTCTGCTCTCTCATGCCACTCAATTCTCCTGGCTTTTGTTTCAAAGATTTAACATGGATTAAAAAACTTTTTTGAGTCAGGATGTGTCATCGTGTGGAAAATGGAAGGTCAGTGAATCACGTGAGAAGGATGTGACTAGCTCCCAAGGCTTGGTGGCTAGACCGAACATAGGATGGTGGAAACAGGAGGAAGTTCGAGGTAGCAGGCATTCATCTTGGGGCTTGTCTCTGGTGTGCATGGAGGCCTCCACAGCCTGGTCTGGAAGCTTGGAGAAAGAGATGAGATCCCCGATACGGATGTTAGGAACACATTCTTTCCCACTGAGCCCGCTCCCTGGGGTGCAGGCCTGGGGGTGGCTTGGAACAGAGACAGCTCTCTGGGCTCCCTGGCTGGCAAAGGGTGAGATTTTGCCTGGGGCTGCATCAGGATCCAGATTCCAAAGAAGAGCTCCCAGGATGCCGTGGGCTCTGCCCACAATGCCACACATGCACAGGGTTTCATTTCAACGTCATTCTTTTCTTTCTATCTAGACCTTCAGCCAAACAGACCTAGTTCTCTAAGGCTAAGACGGGCTTCCTTGTCCCGGATGGGTGGTGGGACTATGGAGCCTCTAAATTCCAGGTCCAAGACCCAGAATTCCACCTCATTTGTCATCGTGTGCCTACTTACTAGGCCTGTGTGTGACCTTTGGCTCTTACCTTCCGGTGGTGTCATCTCTTCCATTATAACCACTATTCTAGTCTTGAGAACCCAGTAACGTACAAAAGTGCACGTTAGCCTCCATAGGGGCTTCGGAAACACAAATGTTCCTCTCTCCCCTGCTTCCTCTGCCCAGCTTTCTCCAATATCGAACAAAGATACCAATGTAGGCAAGCAAAGGATTGGAGGCTAGCCTTACACTGTGAAGCTGCCCATGAAACATAGCAGCAAGACCCTCCCTGCCCTACACCAGACAAAGGTTTTTTTTTTTTTTTTTTTTTTGGTTTTTCGAGACAGGGTTTCTCTGTGTAGCTTTGTGCTTTTCCTGGAACTCACTTGGTAGCCCAGGCTGGCCTCGAACTCACAGAGATCCTCCTGGCTCTGCCTCCCGAGTGCTGGGATTAAAGGCGTGCGCCACCACCGCCCGGCCAGACAAAGGTTTTTATCTCTCAAGCCCTGTGAAAACATCTGTAGATAACCCCTGGCATGAGCGATACTATTACTCACTGCCTTTGCCATGGGGTCTTATGCTATACATATTAGTCATTAAAACATTGGTATGAAATAACTTCAAAGTCAGCGCTTCTCAGGGTTGCAAGTCACTATGTTCAGCTCCAACTCCTAGGCAAATGATTTTGATAACTCTCTAAGAGTTGTCTAGAGTCTTCTGGAATAATCTCAATGAAGGGAAAAAAAACCCAAAAATGACAAAAAAAACCTTCATGGCATTATCAGGTAGCATTTTGTTCTTATTTATTTACTAGTTCACTTATTTATCTTTGTGTGCACACATGTGTGCATAATCATGTACAAATGTGCACACATGCATGTGATGATCACACTACCTCCAACTTTTTTTTTTTTTGAGGCAGGGTCTCTCACTCTACCTGGAGCTCACTGTTTCAGGTAGCCTGGCTGTCCAGCAAGCCTCAAGGATCTTCCTGTCTCCACTTCCTCAGAGCTGAGGCGATAGGCACACATTACTACACTTGGCCCTGGGGATCTGAACTCAGGTCTTCAGGCTTGCATGGCAAACACTTTATTCATTGACCTATAACTCCTTAGCCTTTGGTTCTACTCCCTCAAAGCTGTCTCATGGAGTTGAGTTCTGTGACAGAGGATAGGCAGGTATCCATTCATTAGCACTTGAAATACTTAAGAAGAGCAATATATTTTTCTGCCTTTATATCCTGGATTATTGGGTTATTTTCACATCTTTTGAATCATTTTTAACCCTATGTACTCGCTCTGAGAATGCCTGCATTTTCCAGTGTGGCACCTCTACCTGACCCAAGGAGGGTGACAGTACAGCGGAATTGGAAGGGGACGGACAGCGGGGTTGGAAGAGGACTGACAGCGGGGTTGGAAGGGGACGGACAGTGGGGTTGGAAGGGGACGGACAGCGGGGTTGGAAGGGGACGGACAGTGGGTTGGAAGGGGACGGACAGTGGGTTGGAAGGTCAGCCTCTTCTTTGGGCTGGGTTTAGGTGACTGGTTGTATAACCTTTTCTTTCTTTTTATCAACGTATATAATTATTTAAGATCTAGCGTTTAATAAATTAAGACTTCAAGATGCTCTTATCTGAGCCTCTAGAAATTAGGTCATCATTGGATTAAAATTTTAGATTAATTAGGCAAGTCAGCTTTTTAATCCAAGAGCAGATAACTCATCCTTAAAATTCTCCCTGCCTCTTGTTTGTCTCAGGGCTTTGTTCTTGTTTGTTCGTTGGATCTTAATTTGTCAGTCAATCCACCAGCTAGTTGTTCAACCCAACCTTACATCATCTCTAGTTTGGGGGACAAAGGGGAGGGGAGCATGGCTGAATGGCAAAGCCCTTTGGTCCAATCTCACATTTTCCTGCAACTGACACATATCCATTATCCTTGAGTAAGGCTGCTGCTGAACTGCAACATCGTTTAATGATTCTGTCATCGGGGCTAAAGTCTTGAGAATTCCCAAGCTTAGCTGTTTCCACATTCAGTTAGTAAGGGAAAGTTCATTTTTAATGATCTGGGTGGAGTTCTTGAAAGACATATATTTGGTTACCATTAGTATACATCTGGGTACCCATGATGTCATCTGCCCACACAGAGGATTGCAACATTGACTGTCCTGGTGCAGAGGCAAGACAGTCATTCTCTGGCTACAATGGTATTGGGAAATGTGCAAGAGAAGTTCTTGACTTGCCTGGTGTCTTCAAAGGTGGAGGAAGAACTGCCTGGACATAAGCCTGCCAGGTCCCAAAGACCAGGATGCTGCCCCGTCTTCAAGGGCTCCTCTGTTCTCACTTTCTTCCACAGGACAAGAAAGAGCAGCAGAAATTTCATCTGCAGCATCTGCCATTGTGAAGGACAGCTAAGAAAGCCTGGTGACTGGAGAGGGATGCAGCAGGCTCCACGCTGAAGAAGAGGACCGCGGCAGGCCTGGCACACGGCGAGGGAGCTGTGCGAATCACCGGGGTCCCGACACCACAGATTAGCTTGGTCGGCTGAGTTGATTTTTTCCCCCCTTTCACCAAGTGTTGCTTCTGATATTTCTAGAAGACAGAGTCTCACAGCAAACTTCCTGATCCTCTGGCTCTTACATTCCTCCCCCCACCTCTTCAATGTTCCCTGGGCCTTGGGTGCAGAAGTGTTTTGTATGTATATGTGGATTCACTGGTACCGAGCTCCACAACTCTGCATATTGACTGGTTATAGTTTTCTGTAGTGGTCTCCATCTGTTGCAAAGACAAGTTTCCTTGATGAGTGGTAAAGACTATACTTATCTGTGGGTGTAAGGACAGATGTTTAGATTGTTGTTAGGGATTATTTTCTTTTAGTAAATTAGTGGATGTAGATTCTCCTCCAATAACTATGACTTCACTAGCACGGAGTAGTTAGCAAGGTTTCCAGTACCAAGCATGTTTTCTCTCTTATTTAGTGGATCTTAAGTCCAATGAGAGAGCTGTTGGGTACCACCAAGGTATGGTGCCACTGCTGTGCCTTAGGGTTATTGTGCCATGCTGGCCATTGCTGTGGTTCATAGGATCACAGATGGGTAGGACTGCTGGTTGAGTCCCTTCTTTGGAAGCTTCTGTGGCACCTGCCGGTGCCATGAAAGCTGGTCTTCAGAGGGGAATATGGGGGAGGGGGTTGGAGGAAGGCTAAATGAAGCAGGAACTGAGTATTTACCACAACATAGGGTGGTCAATTGTGAGGAGTGTAGTTAAGGGAGAGAGCAAGCAGAAAAAAGAAGAACTGAGGGGAAACCCGTGGGAAAATCCAAATAAGTCGTTAGGCAAATAAAATAGCTAAAACAATACCTGATTTTGAGAATAAAAAGTTACAAAACTAAAACCATGAAGAAAAATGCTTATAAATAGGAAGGATGTTATTGTGATGAGAAATAAAGTGTCCTTTGTTCCAGGGGCTAGTACTGATAATTGCTCCACACTTTGATAAAATACAGATAACAGAAATAGTTATATACATATATATATATATGATATATTTTAGTTGATGTGTGTCCACAAAGTAAATCTACTTATGTATGTTAAAAGTTCTAGAGTAGCCAACAGAAGAGTAAAAACTAAGAATTTTAAATTAGGAGACGGAAAACTGAAAGGGGGAAGAAAACAGACACGAAATTCAATTAATCAGAAATAAGGCAACAATTTAAATGAGGTTAGGAAAGTGACAAATGAGAGCAAAAATCATGACATTTTAAATGGATAAAAATGTAGTACGATTCACAGTAGAAGTCCATGAACCACGTGTTTCAATGCAAAGCCCACCACTAGATCCCCGACCAGTCCAAGCCAATCAGCTATGTACTGGTTACAAAAGGTGCATTAGATGTAAGAACTCAGCAATGCTAAAAGAAAAGAATAATAACTATTTACTTGAGGTAGGGTCTCACTATGTAGACCAGCCTGGCCCGGAACTCACAGAGCTCTCCTTGTCTCTGAGAATGACAAATGTATAGTCAGTTGCGATGGTTCACCAAGGTTGTCAACTTGACATGCCTGGGTAGGGGAAACCTCAGCTGAGGAGCTGCCACCGTCAGATTGGTGTATGGCATGTGTTGGGGCATTTTATTTACTGCTGATGAAGGAGAGCCCAGCCCACTGTGGGCAGTGCTATTCCTAGGCACTGTTGGGTCTGAGCTATGTAACAAAAGCCACTGAGCAAGGCAGAGGAGTGAGCCAGAGGGGGCAAGCTGGAGGGGCAAGCCAGAGGGGGTAAGCCAGAAAGCAGCATCCTTCATGGCCTCTGCTGAGGCTCCTGCCTCCAGGTTCCTTCTTCGAGTTTCTGTCTTGATGCCCCTTGTTGATGGCCCTGTAATCTGCAAATTAAATAAAATGTTTCCTCCCTGTACTGGCTGGTTTTGTGTGTCAACTTGACACAAGCTAGAGTCATCAGAGAGGAAGGAGCCTCAGTTGAGGAAATGCCTCCATAAGATCCTGCTGTAAAGCATTTTCTCATTTAGTGATCAGTTGGGGAGGGCCCAGCCATGGTGAGTGGTGCCAATCCCTGGGCTTGTGGTCTGGGTAAAGAAAGTAGGCTGAGCAAGCCATGAGAAGCAAGTCAGTAAGCAGCACCCCTCCATGGCCTCTGCATCAGCTCCTGCCTCCAGGATCCTGCCCTGTTTGAGTTCCTTTTCTGACTCCCTTCAATAATGAACAGTGATATGGGAGTGTAAGCCAAATAAACCCTTTCCTCCCCGACTTGGTTTTTGGTCATGGTGTTCGGTCGCACCAATAGAAACCCTAACGAAGACACTCCCCAAGATCATTTTGGCCAAGGTTTCACCACAGCAGCAGAAAGTGAACTGAGATACTGGTAAATATAAAACAAGGGAACACAGAACTAGCTATGGTAAGACAGTTTTTCAGTAGTAAAGAGTACTCAAAGTAAATATGGTTGCCATAATAATATAAAATGTTGAACTTACCAGGAAGATTATAAAACTCTAGATTAATATGTGTCTAATAACAACCTGTAACTAAATATAACTGTAGAACTCTCCTAATGGGAGATTGAAACACATACTTTTGAGCAATTCTTATTTATTAAAAAAAAACAAAGCCCCAAAACAAAGATTTGAAATATTTGTATAGCACAATTAGCAATTAAGAAGTACAAAATATAAATCACTTTTAAACATAAATGGATTGTTCAAAGTTTGATCACAGTCTCTAAGGTAAATTTCAAGAAAGCCAAAAGGATTATAACCCACAGAGCACAGAATCCGACTGCTGAAAATAACTGAGAAGGCAGTCACAAAGTACTTTTCTTTGCAAGTGAAAAATAAGTCTGTGGAGCAAAGAGTAAACACAGAGGAAAAGACAAAAAATGTATAGCTGAAAAAACTGAAATAACACCCCTTAAAACTAGAGGGAGAGAGGGGCGTGGGAAGACGGAAGCAACAAGTTCCCGATTATCCATATTACAGGGCACCCAGAAACTTGTGGGCGTTTGAAACACAGGGAGCCTCGCAAAGAACAGTTAGGAGCAGGACCAGCAGTCACAAGGTACGTGTGTCTGTGACTGTCTGGGAAAGGCAGCAGGCTACATGTGAACTAGCCCATCTTCTTCTAAGACAACATCTCACCTTGAAGAGAGGTATCTGGGAGCGAAGTTAAAATTGAGTAAAATAAGGACAGAAAGTAGGAAGGATAAAGAGAAAGGAAAAAGATATCCCAGACAGGACATAAAATAAAAGTCTCAGGAGTGAATGGGGCAATCTCTCAGCACATGTGAAAGTAGAAGAGAGACTTCCCTGAAATTAGAAAATCTGCACATCTCAGAACGGCATTTCCTGGAAACTAGCAACAGGATACGTATACACCTTGGTTCAACTCTGTGTTTCATGAAGGAGCAACATTTGATGCTGGACTAGGGAGACGGCTGAGATGGTAGCGTGCTTTCCATACATGCACGAAGACCTGAGTTTGATCCCCAGAACCCACTTAAAAAAGATCCAAGTGAGGTTGTGTGTGTTTGTGCTGCGCTGGGAGGAGGGGATAGGCAGAAGCCTGCGTTCACTGGCTAGCCAGCTTTGCCTAAATCGGAGAGACCCTGACTCAAAAAACAAGGTAAACAGCATGTGAGAAATGACACCCAAGATTGACATCTGGCCCCCACATTCAATGTACACACCCATGCGTACTCACTGCCCACACAAATGCATATACATGCATACACACACACACACACACACACACACACACACACACACACACACACAAATAAGCAAGAAGGAAGTAACTAGGTCCAAAGTCATCAAAAGTTATTATAGGAACCATCAAGACATGGAGCAGAATAACAAACTTATAGGCACTGAATGCACACCAGAGAGATCTGCCCGTGAAAAAAGTTTAAACTGTAATTTTATGATTACAAAGTGAGCTAATGTTAATAAGCTATGTTAATCTCCTGATTTTGATGGTTATTTGTAGTAATATAAGAAAATTTGTGCGTTTAGGTATGATGGAACTTGGGGTAGCAATTTACTTCCAAATAGCTTGAAAAAAAGTTCCTTTGTATAGCACTCATAACTTTTCTATAACCTTGATATTACCTAAAAGTAAAAATCTCTTGGAAAATGGATTTCTAACAAATTAAGAAAATTGTAGTTAAGAAAAAAATCAATCAACCAAAATACCTCAATGTAATTAGAATAGTTCCAAAGCAAACAAATGAAAAAGTACTGAAAATTATAAATCAAATGAATTTTATTAAACACAGACACACACATACACACACACACAGAGTCTATTATTTCAGCTCTACTCTGTGAATTACTGATTTTCAATATTTATCTAAATATACCACACATTTCAGAATATTACCACAGAGTAACCACCAGTAAAACATATCCAGATAGAATTATTGATTTAAAATAAAATCTTTAGGCATCTAGATTGAGCAGTCCTTTTATTTATGAAGAAAAGAAAATTAGAGTGTTATCATCATCATTTAGGCAAAACAGCTGCTTACAGAATGTAAAAAGATCTTCACTAATTACACATCTGATAGAGGGTTAGTATCTAAAATACATAAAGAACTAAAAAAACTGAACATCAAGAAAACAAATAACCAGATTTTAAAAATGCAGTACAGAACCAGGCAGAGAATTCTCAAAGGATGAGTCTCAAATGACTGAGAAACACTTGAAAGAAATGTTCAACATCCTTAACCACCAGGGAGATGCAAATTAAAACTACTTTGAGATTTCATCGTACCTCAGTCAGAATGGCAAAGATCAAGGGAATGAATGACAGCCCATGTTGGCAGGGAAAAGCAAACACCTATTTATTGTTGGTGGGATGTGAACCTGGTCAGCCGCTATGGAAATCAGTGTGGCAGTTCCTCAGGAACTGAGTCAGGAATAGATCTACCACAAGATCCAGTTATACCACTCTTGGCATATACCCAAAGGACTCTGCATCTTACCACAGACATGCTTGCTCATCCATGATAGTTACTGCTCTGTAATAGCCAGAAGTCAGAAACAGCCTAGATGTTCAACAATGGATGAATAGATAGTGAAAATGTGGTACATTAACAATGGAATATTATTCATCTGTTAAGAAAAATGAAATTTGCAGGTAAATGGATGGAGCTAGAAAAAAATATTCTTGAGTGGGGTAGTTCAGGTCCCCAAAGATAAATATTTATGTTTTCTCTTACATTACTTTTAAGCTTTCAATCTGACTGTTACAATCTGAATAACCACAGAGGTTAAGTACCTGGTAAGGGGCCAGCAGGGGGTAGGGTCTCCAAAGAAGGGGAAATAGAATATAATGTTATGGAGAGACAAGGGGAGAACTAGAATAGGGGCATTAAATGGGGAGGGGATGTGAGAGAAGGGTAAAGGAGGGACTATATGCAAGGACAACTAACACTAAGGACCATTTGAAAAGCCATTCGGAAATCTATTACTGTAGAGGCTTCATATGTCTACATGGAGTCACCAAATAACAGGGAGACAGTGCTCTATCTAGACAGCCCACGCCACCATGTAAAACCCCCAGTTATAGGAGTAGGTCACATCTTCTTGAGTTGTTGACCAAAGGGGCCCTCCTGGGAAGCCTCAAACATCCCAGGGTATTATTATTGTACCAGGTCTATCGGTTATTCTCCACAGCCTGATGGTTTCTGAAGACAACACTTACTTATCTCACCAAATGTGGAGAAGTCAAGGGGTGCCTAACTAGAAGTCCCCCCCCCCCATGACTCGTGTTCAAGGTACTGGAAGGTATTTTGCACACTGCAGGAGGAGAAAGGCAGTGTCTCCCAGCTGTAGCCCCTGTGACCTGCAACAGGGACATGCCTGCAGGATAAACTGGCACAACAGGGAGACAAATGTTATAGTAGTCTGCTGTAGCGTGCTCTTCCATATCTCTTGGAGACGGGGTCCCTCACTGAACATGGAGCTTAGCTGGAGGCCAGCAAGCCCCCAAGACCCTAAATTCTCTGCCTCCCACTCAACAGTGCTGTGATGGCAAGCATACATAGTACACATGGCCATGCCTAGCTTTTTCTGTGAGCTCTGGGATTTGAACTCAGGTCGCCATGCTTGAGTCGTAGATGCTCTCACCAACTGAACCATCACCTATTCCCAAAGATTTGACATCATTTCATCTAGCATCCATCATGGTGAGTCTGTCTTTTCAGCTCCATTCTGTAAGTCACTGCTTTGCTATGCTTCTGTAAACTCCTCTAATCCTGTATTTGTTCCATCTGTGGGGTCCTTCCATGTATAATGCCCCATGTCTCAGGAGAATGCTCCCTGCCCTATGGGCTTGGTGGGCTCTTACTGGTATATACTGATGAAGTCTTGAAGTTCCTTTGGTATGCATCCAGCAGACTCATTCTCCATGACCAGACCCTGCTTATGCCCTTCTGGCTTAGTTACAGGGCCAGTGAGTGGCTTCAGGTAGAGTGGTTTACCAAGAGGAGCACAAGTTACTCAACTCTTTGCCACCAGGGTGTTGGGTGCGGGGAGGCAGGGGGATGGGCCCTGCTGGCTTTTAGTAAGGACAGATGAGCATGTTTGAAGGTTAGAAGCTTCAGAAGAGTCTCAGAGTCAAAACTGTCAGGACTGGGATTTCTAGTCCATATTTCAAGGTCCTAAATTTTCCCAGCAGGGCTCTGATCTCATCATTACTGACCAAATTCTTGTGCATTCAACTATCTTTGATATTCAGCCACATTGACTATTTATTAGTGGTTGGCAGAACTGAAAGTTCCTATGTAGGCAACCCCAAGAGGCTCATTGGCTTTCAGAGCAGGCTTCCAATTGCCTGTTGTCCTCAGCTGTTTCTTATCTTTCTGGGAGCATCGTGATGTTTAGCGGTAACCATCTAATCCTACTTTCTTAGCGCTCCGATTCTGTCCCAACATCTCCAATGTTGGTAGATTGCACTGCCCGAGCAAGCCTTTCCCCGTAGACCTTGAGAGGCTGATATATAACCCTTACTGTAGTCCCACTCCACAGTACGTTCTGTCATTTCACTGATCTTTAAAAATTCAGTGTTTGGACCACCAGCTTACGCCTGGGGCCTGGGGCATCATACCTACCATCGATGATGAGCCTTCATTATTAGGTGGATGTTTGAGTGATCCAACTCCAAAATACCTTTGGCTCATATTTCTCAGATCACTTCTGCTTCTTCAGAAATAGGCGACAAGCTATATCAACGAATCAACTTGTGCAAAAGGAAAAGCAAGGAAGTAGAATTGGGCAAAAAGAAAAGTCTGATTATCAAGTAAATCTGATGAAACCTTCAGTGAGTGGCAGGGAGCTTGGAAACAATTGACCATTGGAATGTCTGCCATGGGGCCCAGGAGGTCGCATCTTCCACTTTCACCTTGCTTAACTGCCAAAGGCTGTACCACTGAGGACAAATCTGAGGAACACAGCTCTCTGCACCTGAGCTGGATACAGAAGGAGCCTTTCAGAAGTAGGCTCTCCATTGGCCCAACTCCTGTGGCCAAGTAGCAGGTTTTTCCTTGAAGGAATATCTAGGCAATACATCCCTGTGACTGCTTTTATACACACCAGCTACAGACTTGACAATGTATGTTTAGTATGAGCATAAAAAATATTGGACTCAAACAGGAACAGTATGCGCATACATATTGGGAGGTCATCAATGGTGGTACTGCAAGGTTACTCTGAGGAGACATGTAAAATGTGAGATCAAACAATGACTGAATTCTTTTAAATCCTCCACCATTGAGGAAAATAATGTCTGCATGTGTTCACTGAAAGATCTTCGAAAGGCTAGATCAGCAGCACGGAGCATTTGTGGAACCTAAAATGTACTATTGAATTATGATTTTTCAACTAAAAGAAACTAAGACATCTTAGAGGGAAGTCTGATTCAATGTCTGGGAAGAAATGAATCTGAGTAACCTGGAATATTTGTACTGCAGACTACCAAGGAATGGAGCAAAGGACACTAAAACCATGCCAAAAGACTCAAGAGCAAGTTCAAAGATGCTCCTTTTGATCAGCGAAAGGACAACTGAGGCAGCAATAAGAAAATAGAGTACATTTCCATTTTGACTTTATAATGAGACTTTAAGTTGATCATTTACCTTTGAGTAATGACTGGAAATCAGTTCATTATCTTAAAGGTTAGCAAGGAAGGAAAAAGAGCAGCATTTAGTCTGCTTTCCTAAATGAACTGAACCTCTGGGCAGCCCAGCGGTAAACAAGAGAGACATCGCTTCGTAACAGACTCCCAGCTAATAAATGAAAACAAAATCTGAGCATTAGAAGACCAGCACATGGTGACTGCAATAAATCAGTGGATCTGCTCAATAGCAATACCACAAACAAGAGACATGGCCAAGCATTACGTGCCCCTCAGCAAACAAACACCACACCATCTGTAGTCTTGCCAAAAAGATCAAACCTAAGTCTGATTGAGCCCTCAGAACCTGCTGCCATTTTTAAAGAAATCCAGGGACAGAGGAATGCATTGAACTCCACAATGAGCATGTGGATTAGCAAAATCCAGATGGTAGGAAATGCTAGGGGCCAGACTCAGATACTCAACAGAGAAATTAGAAGGTGAAGAAAAAGACGGAGGGAAACTGTAGAGTAGGAAAAAGATTGAAGGCACAAATGACAGTTTTTAAGTGGGTGAGAATAGTCACTATAGTGTCTAAGGACTACGACATGGGTGACACCTGATTATCATAAAAATCAGAAAATGCTTTTTGGAGGGAGAGGGGCCTGAGATTAGTCCAGCAATGGATGCCTCCTGGGTAGCTGGCAAAAATACTACTTTTTGACTTCTAAAAGTGTTTACAATGATGTTGACTTTTATAATATTTTACTAGCCCATCTATTTATGTAAGTTTCTATATTTGTGTTTTTATTTTACAATAAAATGGCTAAATACAGAAAATAAATGAATAGCCATGCTTTGTGAAGGACAGTTAAAGCTGTACTCAGAGGGGAATTTGTAGTCTTAAACATTTACATTAGAAGAGAAGTTAGATGAGAAATAAGTAGCCAATGAGGTAGAAAAAAAGGAAAATCAAGACCAGGCGGTACAATAAGGGAAATCACGAAGTGAGGAACCAAAATTAATACAATGAAAATAAAGGTGACCAAGAAGCCTGAGTGGAAACTTTAAGAATTATAAAACTGGAAAAGTTTCCAATAAGACTAAAGGAGAGATGCCCATACATAAATAACACACTGCAGAAATAGGAAGTTCTTACTAGATTAAAAGAATAAAGTGAAAAATCTATGCCAGCAAAATTTGAAAACAGGTGAAATGGAAGACTCCCTTGACTCTTTATTGGAAGACTCTTCTAAAACTGTTCTTAGAAAAAGACAGGAAAGGAAATACAAGTGAAATATTTGATGATCTTCCTAAAAGGAAATGTTGTGCCCAGACAAGTCTTCTAAAGCTCTTTAAGCTTCCAATCATCACTGCTACAGTATTTAATATTTCATCAGGGGACCAACTCAGCCAGTAAGACAAGAAAATGAAATGTATGTTTAGAAAGGAAAAGTGAGATGGAAATATAGCCTGTAGATAATATGGCTCTCCATGCAGAAAGCTAAAGTCATTTAGATAGTAGATTCATTAAGTCTGCCAAATATATATTTATTTATTTCTGTATATATATATATATATATATATATATATATATATATATATAAAGTTTATTATATGTCTGTACAATGGTAGTGTCTAATTGGAAGATGTTTTTATATTAAAGTTCAAGGGAGCCTAATTAACTGCATTTATTTCCTTGCCTAACATTCTGAATGGACAAAAAAAATATAAGCAGATAGAAAAATAGCTCAAATAACCTAATTTAAAATGGCTGATGGAACTAAGTGGACACTTCCCCCCCAATGAAAATAAGTGAATGGGCAATAAATATATGAACAATCATGTTCAACCTCATTAATCTTTGGAAAACACAAATTGAAACCACATCCTAACTGTTAAAATGGCTGCTAATTAAAAGTCCAAAAACAACAAGTATTGGTGAGAATGTGAAGAAAAAGAACAGTAGCATGCCGTTGGTGGGAACTGAAAGCTGCATAGCTCTTGTACAAAACCATTCCTCAAAAAGTTAAAAATGGAACTGCCATATGATCCAGCAAGCCCACATCTGGGCATAGATCCAAGGGCAATAACACCACTATCTCAAGGAGCTATCTCCTCTCCCATGCTCTTTACTACATTATTTGAAATACCCAAGATAGCAAAGCAACCTAAGTGATCATGGTCAGGTGAGTGGACAGGGAAAGGGAACACCCACTCCTCACATGCACACATGATTACCACTCAGCATTTAAAAAAAAGAGGGAAATTGTGTTCTTTGAAACATGTGGACAAACCTTGAGGGCATTGTGCTAAGGGAAATAAGCCAGACATAGAAAGCTTTTGCATCAGCTCATGTACAGAGTGTAGAGTGGTGGTTACTGGAGGCCAAGAGATGAAGGGAAAGTGGAGATACTGGTCAAAGGGTACAAATCTTCAGTAACAAGATGAAAAATTACTAGAGGCCTCATATAAAGTTTGGTAATTACGGCTATTAATAGTGTATGGTAGACTTGAAATTTGCTGAGTCACCCAGAAATGATCGTCCTACACACACACACACACACACACACACACACACACACACACACACATACAAAGTGGTAACTATGTAAAGTAATAGATATGTAAATTAACTTGATGTTAGTAGTTATTTTGCAAATATCAAAACATTATGTTAGGTACCTCAAATACATGTATATATATATATATAAGTTTTTGAGATTATAACAAAATTACAACATTATTCCTTCCCTTCCTACCTCCAAATGCTTCCATGCTTCCCTACCCATTCTCCCTTAAGTTTATGGCTTCCTTTTTCACTAATTATTATAACTTACATAATTCTTGCTTGTCATTCTATGTCAATTCAGCTACAAAAGAAGAATGGGCAGGTGGCTGCTGAAACATCTTTTTTTATCATCCGTAACATTGATTTTTCAGAATATGTCTTATGTCTGTGCAAGAGAGAGATTCATAATCCCAGATTCCAGAATCAGACAGCCCTCCCAGTGAATCATGGGAACACCAATCTCCTATAAAGGAAGGGTCATTTCTGTTAGGCTTTCCGCAGGGCTTAGAGTAATCAGGAGCACATGTTCTCTTAGAGCGGCTCCCAGGAGGACAGGAAGAGGAAGGAGGGGCATGAAAGCCAAGTTTATCCTTCCAAGCCATTAATCAGATTATGTCACTTCTTCTCCCCCAGGGCCAGAGTGAGTGAGGGGCAGAGACAGGCCAGGATCACTTCATAGGTGAAGTTCTCTCCACATGCAAGGAAAAACGATCATCCCCTGGCATCCAAGGGTACAGAGTCCAGGCTCCCTGCGGATGTATTCAACTCTGTGGCTTCTTGGGTCCCTTATCTAAAATCCACAGTGTTTGTGTAGAGCCTGCACACATTCTCCTGGATATTTAAAACCGTCTCTAGACTATTCATCATAACTAATACTCACAAGTGCTATGCAAAAAAAGTATAGGCCTTTTACTATATTGTTTAACAAATGATGACATGAACAGACAGTTGTTTTTCCCTGAGTATTTTTGAACCTGGTTGATTGATGTGGAACCTGTGACTAGGATGGGTGATTGTACTCAGAGTTGGCAAGTGGGGAAGGAGCCACTCCCTTCTTACCAAAAAAATTACAATGTTGCTGCCATTGCAACGTGGCCAGACCGGAAAACTGGACAGGGTCAAATTGTTGATCTTTGCAAAGCCAATCCACAGATGGAATCTAATTCTGATAAAAATCCATCGAGCTTTATGCAGAATGTGATGAGCTATCTCTAAAATGTGTATGGGGGTGGGGGGGAAATACAGTAAGTAGCTGATACATACCTATGCAAAAGTGTCCAAGCAAAAGGATTTGCCCCACTGAATTAAGTAAGTATTGCTCAAATCAAATTTCTAGTAGCTTTCAGAGAACTGGGTCTCATTGGGGCAATTTCCAAGCAAAATTTCTTTTTGTTTTTTTCTCTCTCCCCTCCCCCTCTTCTTCCCCATTCTTCTCCCTTCCCTTCCCC
>CABHPR010132311.1:12982-36649 GCA_902168415.1 Peromyscus melanophrys | reverse complement strand
AAAAAAAAAAAAAAAAACAAAAACAAAAACAAAAAAACAAAAAAAACAAAACAAAACAAAAAAACAAAAAACCTCAACAGGAAGAAGCAAGATGCTCTTGGCTGTAAAATAGTGTCTGGAGGGGGTCACAGGTAGAGAGCAGCTCTGCTCATACCCCAGGCCCTTTAAATGCTATCCTGTCTCGCAGGCAGGAGGCTGCCTGCTCTGGTTTCTGGGTTATCCAGGACTCAGATCCTCTCCCAACTATGTTCCATCCCCCAGAAGCAAAGGACACAGGGCCCTCACAACCCACATCTCCCCTTCCAGATTTCCTTTGGTGCATTTCAGACCATGGTTCCCTGCACAATGCTATCCCAAACGCCATGTAGGCCTCAGAGATTTATACAGGCTTCTTCCCAAGTCACCTTCGGAAGGTGGGTTTTTACATCTTTGATGTTTGTACTCCTAGTCCCTAGGAATAGCTAAGGAACAGTCACTTTTAGTGCGGGGCTATAGACAGAATTTGGTGAAGACTACTATTTTGGTTAAACGTGCAACGCCCCCCGCCAGAAGCTCATGAATTTGAACCCATGTTCTCTAGCTGGTGGTGCTGCCTTGGGATGCGGTGGCCCCTTTAGACAGTACAGTTCATGTTGACATGTCAACTGGTGTTTTCATTATGCGGGTCTTTTTTTTAAAGCAATGTAACTATTGCCACTACCCTTGGTTGCCTCCCAAAACTTGAAGGTCAGACCCAATTGATGAAGACCCTACACACTTCAGACACAGGATTTGGAAGACTCCACCTGGAACTTACCTAGAAACCTCCTCTCTGACAACTAGCTCCTCTAGTATCAGAGAGCGCTGTGCAAGCTGCCAAGTGAGAAAAGAAATCAGAAGTCCTACCCAGCGGTAAAGCTTGTGAGCTGTAACAATGACGAGCCCACAAGGGACCTCCCGTGGTGCAGCAGTGGCACTTTCGACTTGAGGGTAACCAGCAGCTACTCCACTGTACTTAAGGCTCAGTCCATGGGAGAGAATACACGCCTGCTACTTTAAACCTAGCTAACCACTCATGACCAGAGAGCTCATAGACCCTAGAGAAGAAAGAGCTACTGCCATTTTCCTAAACCAACATAATCCCTAACTGTATTCTAACTACTCATCCTTGTAGCTACAGATAAATTTCGTTCATCAAAGTAGTTTATTTGGGCAGCAGACAGAGACTATTACAGAAACGGACAGAATAAAG
This sequence comes from Peromyscus melanophrys, assembly GCA_902168415.1. Lineage (NCBI taxonomy): Eukaryota > Metazoa > Chordata > Mammalia > Rodentia > Cricetidae > Peromyscus > Peromyscus melanophrys. Next base: position 35,418 of record CABHPR010132311.1, on the reverse strand, counting down.
AGAAAACTGACTATGAGATGTCTATTGCCAACTGGTGTGTCTACAATGCAAACCTACACCCAAGGCTCAGGGGAAAATCACAGAAGAGGCAGGAGAGAGGCTGTAGGAGCCAGAGGACCAGGACATCTGATGCTAGATTGCGCTCGCTCTCTCTCTCTCTCTCTCTCTCTCTCTCTCTCTCTCTCTCTCTCTCTCTCTCTCTCTGAGACATTGTTTCTCTGTGTAGTTTTGATGCCTTTCCTAGATCTCGCTCTGAAGAGCAGTCTGGCCTTGAACTCACAGAGATCCATGGCTCTGTTTCCTGAGTGCTGGGATTAAAGGCATGCACCACCACCGCCCGGCTTAGATTGTGCTTTCTGTATAGGACAGGGAAGCTGCACCTGTGACATCTTAAAAATTAATTTAAAAATAGAATAGATAGCCTGAGCAAAGATAGCAAAAAAAAAAAAGCAAAAAAAAAACCCCAAAACCCGAGTTACAGATTTTTCTACATGTGCAAAAACCAAGACTCTAACTTTCTAATAATTTAAATTTATTTTTTAAGTTAGCATACAAAGGCTTTCATTATAGCAATTTCATACATCTGTATCCTTATATTTTGCACTGATTTAAAATGTCAGTGTTTGGACTTAGTTGAAATTAACCAAAGATCACCTCACAACAATTAGGATGGCTAGTATCCAAGAAACGGAAACTAAAAAGGGTAGAAAAGGATGAAGAAAAATTGGAACTTTTACATCTTGCTGGGGAGATGGCAAATTTTCCCACAGCCAATGTGGAAAGCAATACGGTGTCTACTCAACAGTCCAAGAATAGAATTACGTTATGATCTAGTAGTTCCACCTCTGGATGTACACTCAAAAGATTTGAGAGTAGAGTATTGAGCAGATATTTGTAACCCCATAGCAGCATTACTTACTGTAGCCAAAAGAAGGAAGCCACTTAGGCATCCATAAATGGATGAAGCAAGATGTGACATACAAAAGCAGCAGAATACAATATAAGGAATACATTTTGGCACACACCAAACATGGATGAACTCTAAGGATGTTACGTTAAGTGAAGAAAGTAAGTCACAAAAGGACAAGTCCCACCCAATTCCACATATATCGAGTACCTGGAACAGTCAACTGACTGTGACAGAAGCGTGAGCAGTTCTTACCAAGGGCTAGAAGTGGGGGAGGGATGAGGTGAGCAGATGCCTAATGGATACGAAATTTCAGTTTTACAAGATGGAAGGAATGCTGGAGACTAGTGCCACAATAGTATGGGCACACTTAACAACACTTCAGTAATTGCTTAATGTGACTAAATTAATACATTTTATAAGTATTTAATCTATAACTAGAATATTTTTGATTAATGAAGCCTTTTTTTTTTTATCTCTATGATTCTGGAGTTTGCCCCAGAACTTACTCTCCTACTACTGTTTTCTATAGAATAAAATCATAAGAATTTTCTCCTAAATTTGTAAAAGCACAATTTCTAATGAGACAATATTTATACAGAAAAACGCTGGGGAATATGACAGCTTTCATCCTTCTTTTCTAATAATAATACTACATTCCATCACTGGTACTACTTGATAGGAAATGCTTACTTGATCACGGCTCCAGCCAATGTCTATCAAGGTTTGTTTCATGTAGCCATTATTTTCAATAATATTTCATCTATCGAGTTTGATATATATATGCAAACTGACTGTCACACACTTGTTTCTAGATATGAGCCATTCTTGGTCAAAGAATGACAGTCCACAAGCATGTAAGATGTACTTCATCATCCTGTGCAGAGTTGAGCTTTCTTAGTCTCATTGTCGATTAAACGCAAACTCTTTGCAATTGCTCCAGGTTACTGTTCACTTCAAACAAGAAATCTGTAGTAGTATTCCTACGGGGACTTGTAATTTTAATCTCACAGGTCCAATGCATAACAGATGAACTGCTTTTTAAAATACCCCCACAGAGTTGATATTTGGGGGGAAAAACATAACTTGCAGTTTAAAAATGCAAATACATTTATTTATTTAAAAAGAAGCAAATCGTGAAAAGTCAGAATGGACTGATTAGAAGTGAATGTTTTCCCCAATGCTTTTCATTTGTTTGCACTGGAGAGAAAGGCCCTGCTCAGCAGAGCCGGTGCACACAACAGTGCTGACCTAAATTATCTTTTACTCTCCATCTTAGTATTTGGCGGCATAAGAAAATGTAGAAAAAAGAGAAAAGAATTTCTGCTGAACATTCCCCAAAATGGAGACTATGAGTTCAGCAGGAATAACTTCACAGTTCTGTCTATTTTTGTTTTGATTGATTGATTGATGGATCAAGACAGGGTCTTCATGTCGTCCTTGTTTATCTACTTAGACATGGTCTCATGTAGCCCAGACTTGGCTTGAACTTCCTGTACCTTGAGCTCCTGATCCTTTTGCCTCAAGCTGGGCCTGCACACATATGTTATTTTGAGTAACAATACTTGGTATTCCCTTACAATGTTATGACCTCACCAGTTCATTGTTAGACTAGCATCATGATTAAGAGTGTATAATCCTTGCAGACAGGTTTAGTTTCACAAGTGAAGTCCTTTGCTTATGTTTCTCTTCTAATAATAGGGACAGATGAGTCCTGGAAGTTCTCCTTAAAATCCTCTTTGATGCTGGGCGGTGGTGGTGCACGCCTTTAATCCCAGCACTTGGGAGGCAGAAGCAGGTGAATCTCTGTGAGTTCGAGGCCGGCCTGGTCTACAGAGCAAGTTCCAGGACAGTAGGGCTATACAGAAAAACTGTGTCTTGGGGGAAAAAATCCTCTTTGTCTCCCTTCCATCTGTTTCCATCATATATAATAAATGCCACTGGACTTTTATCCTCAAGTTTCCAACAAAAAAGACAAAACAATAAAAAAAAATTGACCTCCTCTACCTAAGTTTGCATCCTCTCTTTGTTGTTCTTACCTTCTCTAGCTTTTTCTTACATAAATTGGCATTATGTAGGGATTAGATTTTCAGTATACATTATCAGCAAATCATCCCTTCTCATGCTCCCCCTGTCCAGTCTACCTCTAGGTTGTTTGCTATGTTCTCTCTACAAATCCAGGAGAACTAGAAAGAAGTTGGCAGAGGGGCGGGGAGGGCATAATTGGGCCAAGCCGGAATTCTCTTTGCAGACAGTTGGCGACAATCGGGAAGAAACTAAACACCTCACATACCAGTCACTCCTAGTCAGTTTGTCCCAACGGTTACATACTTTTCAGAGGATCCAGCCAGGGCCTAACCTTGTTCACAAAACATCTGGAAACTTAAAATCCCAAGCAGCAAGCGCTTGATAAATTGAAGGCACTCTTCACTTCCTCTCAGGAGCCTCACAGCCCCGAAACCCTCTCAGAGGAGACTTAATGCAATGGCTTTTGCACAGCACGTTTTTGTTGTAGAGATCTGGAGAGGTTTAGGTCGAAAATTTGACCCCAAGCACCATGAAATTCCCGCCCATGATGTGAGTCCCAGGCAACATCTGGAGTCTTGTGCAGTGAATCTCTAAATCTTCACTTCCCCATGCAGTACACAAACAGGTTGCACATTATGATTTAATCAGCTGTCTTTAGAAAAACAGGCACTTGGAATTCAAACACATTAGAACTGGTGGTGATGTTTTAGAGTAACAGCAGGACCACACTCCTACCCCAGAGCAGCCCTGGCCAAGAGTTCACTGTATCCCTTTCCAATTCCTCCCCTGTACAAAGTAAACTTTCCTTCCTTTGGTCAAAGGAACAGAGGATGAGCTATCTCAGAGAAAGCCCAGTGCTCTTGTGCCTCATGAATCACCAAGAGACTTGGTTCAACATTAGGTCACCATGGAACACAGACTGTAACAGAAACACATAAAGGCTCCAAACAGGGAGAGGAGGGACGCTCTTCTGGAATATCGTTGCCAGAGTAACATAAACCTAGTGTGTTTTCACAAGGAAATGAGTCACTTGTTTCTGTTGGCTAAAACTCTGTTTTCTTTAATTTCATATTTTAGCTTTTCTAATATATGCCGAAAGAGCCTGGGGTTTCCAGTCTTCAGACAGGGATATCTCGCTAATTAAAAGCTCAACGGAGGGTTTTGCATGGCAATTAAAGAGAAGGGGATGAAAGAAACACTCTAGCAAGGGGAAGCACACAGGGAATGCAGAAGCAAGAGCACTCAAGGTACAATCAGTTGTCCAGAGGGGACCGGAGGGGAGTCTGCACCGGGAGACACCTCAGAAGACAACTCCGGAAAACATTCGCTGAGCCCCTTCATTGAAATAATACAGCACACTCCAAGTCAGCGTATTTCTCCTCTGGAATCACTGGGTATTGCAACGTTTTTCCTTCTTTCAGATGGTCTGACACTGGAAAGCACAGGAGCTGCAAGGACCATGAGACTGGAACACATCCAAGGAAGAGGGAAGCAATCATCTACGGGCCATCAAGCGATGGGGACTGCCGCATTCAGTAGAAAAGTCCTGTGTTAGGTATAGATGATACATATCTTGCAGTTGGGTTTATCCTAAGGGGTTCCGGATGGTGAATTTTTTTTTTCTGGAATACCAGCACATTATTTCTCTCTTTTTTTTTTCCACGATGGTTGGCATTCTTCTAAATATGTCAACTGATTAAAAAAAAGTCAACCTTCCCTCCAACTTACTATAAGAATAATACAGCTACACATAGAGCCTCTGAGTGATAAAAACAGAGATGGGGGAGAGGGAGAGAAAGAGAGAGAGATCAGACTCGGATAATTTCAAAAGTCACCAGAGAGACTGAAAGGGTAAGGAGGGAAATAAATGTTTGACTAATGGAATGCTGGCAGATGGCCTTGGTGATAGGTAACAGCAGGAAGGCCAAAAGAAGAGAGGACAGGGAAAAAACTCACAGAGATGTAATGCTTAGGAGTCAACTGTTCCCATAAGGCAGAAAGCGGAGGGTTGGCTTCTAGGCCTGCAGAAGAGATGCTTAGCCCAAAAGTAGGAAGTACTGGCCTCCTTAAGTGTTACGAAAAGCAGACGATAAAGCCCAGCCATAGTTATACATTTAAGGAAAGAATAGCAGAGGAGCAAGCTGACACTGCCCTACTCCTTCAGCTAAGTGGCCCACATTTGACTTCCGTTCTAAGTACCTTCTCAACATATTTACTTGATACTCGATGCTCTGCTCCAATACAGTATTTAAAATTCATAAACAAGAATCCCCTCCTCTAAACCATCATGTCTTCTTGGCTTCGTCATTTCTCCCAAGGTTGCTATCATTCTGTCTGTATGACAATCTCGACCCCAGAGCCACCTCTGAGTCTTCCCTTTCCTTCCCTCCTGCCCGCCTTCCTTCCTTCTTCCCGTCCTTCCTTATCTCACTCTCCCTCCCCCTCCCTCCCTCCCTTCCCTCCCTCCCTCCCTCTCTCCCAGACATCCAATCAGCCACCAAGTTTATGGGTTTTTGTATATCGTTCTATTTTGTAGTCATGCTTTCTTTTTTAATGTCACAACCACATCTGTGTCCAGATGCCCGGCTTTCACTTCACAGCTAATTTATTACAACCATTTCCCAATTGGTCTCTGCCTACAGTCACCCACTCCTGCACCCCTTCCTACTGGTTGCAGCAGATGGGCTGTTTTGAAATTCCACTGAGCTGGACTCATCCCTGCTCAAAGCTCCCCCTGAAATCCTGTGCCTTATAAGTTTAGGTACTCAAGCTAGTGTTCGAGTCCTCCATATTCATGCGTCCTCTTTCACCCAGCTCTATCTTTCCTATCACTCATCTGAAGCCCCTTTCTCTGGGCCTCTCACTCCCTCTCCTTGCTCCTCCCACCACTTAAAGATGCTCTTCCCCCTACCCAGTTCATCCCTACACTCCCTTATCTCACCTCACTGACCACCTCCTCCTCAAAGCCTGGGCCTGTAGGTATTTTGTGCCATAATCCACCTTATATTTATTTGTTAAAATTTTAATGAGTTTGGATCTTGTGTTCAAGAAATCTTACCTTTCTTACAGGTATACTGGAGTGCACCTGTAGACTCGGTTCACCCAGAAGGCTGAGGCAGGAGGATTGCTTGAAATCAGGAGTTTCTGACATACTTGAACAGCCTCTTGAGACTCCCATCTCAAAAAGAAATTAAATGAATAAAGATTCTTAACTTTATGAAGACAGGTCTTGCTGGTAGATTCTATAGTCTCAGTGATGTAGCTACAGTGAGTATTTCTTGAACAATGATGGTAATTAGCTTAATAATGTCATCTGTAGCTAGTGAGCCTGAGTTGAATGTTTTTAATACATTTTAATGAGTATGTTTTCAAGATGTTCATAACTTCCTTTATAGACATCATTTGTTCATCTTTCATGCATGTCTGAAAGATTTAAGAACATTAATTAAATGTCTAATCAATTTGCATCATAATTAGCTCCCTCCAAATCCCTGTTTAGCATCATGGTCTTTCTTTTCCCCTTAGAAACGTTTCTTCTCTAGATATTTTTCCTACAACATCTGTGCTTTTATCATGTAGACTTCGTTACTTCTTCCCTCTATCTTTATTTTTAAGTCACTACTTAGTTTCTATACTTTATACTAGAAAAGTACAAGGTATAAATAGAGTCTTCCATCTTTTCTTTTGAATGGAGTACAAGAAAGCAAATAGCTGGGACTATGACTATACACATTTGCAACTTTGGCTGATAAAAGCAAACAGTCATCTGTGTGAATGTGACCTATCTTATACCCATAGAATCCATGAGCACCTGTTTCTTCAAGGTTTACTCATGCAATGCATTGACAAATTTTAAAGGGTCTGTCAGTTTCATGGGTGAAAAAAATGTATTAATGGTAGCAGGTTTAAACACCTTTATTGAGGTTTAATTAATATAGCAAAACCTATTGTAAATCATTTGATTTTTGACTGATACATATACTTACGCAATCACTACCACAAGTGCAGCATAGAATATCTCCATGACCCATGAGGACCCCTCATCTCCCCTCATATCCAACCCATTTCAATCTTCAGGTCCTGAAAACCATCCACTGCTGTTCAGTCTCTATAGCACTCCCACTTACAGAACCTGCTGTAAAGGGTTCTGTAAGGATACACTCATGCAGTATATACTCCTCTGAATAGCTTCTTCCTTAGGGAAAGCTTGTGAGCATCTTCCATGCCAGTGTATGTCCCGATATTTAATTCTTTTTACTTAGAGAGCAATAATCTATTGCTAGGTATGATGGTGTCGAGGGACAGTCATTGTTGAACTAGCCAGACCACAGCCTGTAAGCCACTCTACTGAGTCCCCTTTATACAGATTTGTTCCATCTGTTCTATTCTTCCAGAGAATCTGACTTACACATCAGCATAAGTCAAACTTTTCTTTACCCACTTACCAGTTGATGGACATATATGATCATGTCCTGTTTAGGGCTATTATGAATGAAACCACTACAAATAATTAAATATAAATGTTTGTATAAAGATATGGTTTCATTCCCTTGTATAAACATATAAAAGAACTGCACATAAGATTAGCGAGTGTTGTGTTGTTTATTTTTAGCACTATAAGAAGCTGTCGTTACTTTTCGAAGTGGCTGTGCCATTTCTTAAACCCCTCTAACAGTGTGTGAGCATTCCTCACACATCCTCATTCACACCACATCATCACCAGTACAAACTATCCTCGGTTTTCAACTACAGTCGCTTTAGAGGTTACGTACTGCTAACTGAAGTTTTAGCTTGTTTTTCTCCTTGTCACAGTCAATGTTGAGTATCATTGCCTGTGCTGCTTATACATCCTCTTGGACAGAGTGTCTTCTCACATTCTTACAGATTGGGTAAGTCTTACCTGAAATTCCTGGGACCATTCCTCTCTAAACTGTACATTTAAAGTTTTTCTTTCTACCTCCACCTGCTGTTTTTTGTTCATTGTAGACCCACAAAAGGATTAAAGGTGTGTGCCACTACCACCTGGCAGTTATTCTAGAATCTTATTTCCATAGATATTTTAGAATTAACTTGTCAGTTTTATAAATGTACTATAATTTTAGTTGATATCATAATAAAATTACAGATAAATTAACTTCATTTAAAAACTGACCACAATACCAACTCTTCCAAGCCACAAACACTGCCTTTAATTACGTGTAGGTGTGTGTATCCCCACATGTGGGTATGTGCATGGGAATGCTGGCACCCTAGGAGGCAGAACCCCAGTCCTTTGAAGCAAATGCTCTTAACTCATGAGACATCTCTCCAGCCCACTTCCTTCCTTCTTGATTCAAAGGGGAGGCCATCAAGTCAAGCCTGTTGATGCTCCTTCATAGAGGGAGGAGGCATAGAGGGCCATTAGCCCCTCACTTTTGAATTCATCCACCCCCTTCTTTTGTTTCTTTGCCAACTGCATACATATCATTTGTCCCAGCCACCCATGGTCTCAGGCAGTGCCTGAGTATTCGGTATATGAGGTTAACTATGGAGAGGGGGTTCTATCGATTCAGTTATAGGGAGGTTGTCATCCATGCTGTGGTGAGATTGCGTGTGTGATATGGTTGTTTGGGGGTCACCCATGTTCCTGAAACTAACCTCTCACCCATGCTCCTACAAGTAAGCCCCAAATACTCCTTGGGTCAATAAGATAGACCTGGGATGATTACTCTGTTCTGTCATTGGCACTCTAGCTGGGGTACATAGATATTTATTCAAATACCCCCAGGAAAAATTTACACACTCATTATGTATACCCAAATGAGGTAAACACTCATTAAATAAAAAAGCTACCAGCGCCCGTTAGCACCTGCCTGTAACCCAACACTCCCGGAGAGTGAACGGGAAGATTGCGATTTTGAGGCTAGCCTAGGCAACAAAGCCAGATCCTGTGTCAGAAAAGCAAAAGCAAAATAAAAATAAGAATCTAGACTAGGTTGCAAACAGGATAGATTTTATAACAAAAAATGCTAATAGCGTGCTGGCTAGTTTTATGTCATCTCAACAGGAGCTGAGAGCACCAAACCGCAGCTGAGAAAATGCCTGCTTAATATCTAGCTGCGGGCAAGCCTATAGAGCATTTCCTTAGTAAGTGATGGATGCAGAAGGCCCAGATTACCTGGGACAGTGTCACCCTGGGCAGGCGGTTCTGAGTTCTATAAGAAAGCAGGCTGAGGAAGCCATGAGGAGTAAGCCAGTAAGCAGCATTCCTCCATGGCCTCTGCATCAGCTCCTGCCTCCAGGTTCCAGCCCTGCTTGAATTCTTGCCCTGACTTCCTTTGATGAACTATAGATATGGAAGTGTAAGCAAAATAAGCATGCATTATGCCTGATGAAAAAAAAAACTTGCAGCAAACTTCCTCAATATGATAAAGAGCAAATACCCCCCAACAACAAAACAGACAATAAACCCCCACACCTTACATCTTAAATCACAACTACTGATTAAATACTACACCTTCACAACTCATGAAAGGGTCTTTCAGGATCTCCTCACATGCACTCCAACCACCCTGTGTTGCCATGTCTCACAGCTCTCCCAAACCACAAAAGAATCCACTAACCTCTTCAATCTCGGATCTTTCACACCTCCAAAACTGTAGGAAGAAAATGACTCTACCAAGTTTTGATGCTAGCTCAGGATGGGAGCCATTTTCCTCAGACCACAGTTGCAGCATCCTCTTTACCTTGAAAACTTTCCAAGAGCAGGAAATCCCTTAGGCTCTTTTCCTTTCCCAGCTGGAGACTTTGGTGGGTGGGACCTAACTCTGAGGACCCTATTCCTATTGTTCCATTGCAGACTGAGAGCTTCTCTTTAATAGCATTAATCTCATTACCGATTATAGTGTCTTTTCAGCGCATGCCCATTTAGTGCCCATTCCTCTCTAAACTGTACATTTAAAGTTTTTCTTTCTACCCCACCTGCTGTTTTTTTTTCCGTTGTAGACCCACAAAAGTATACAACGTGATAATCAGTACTCATGAGTCTACAGACTTGATGTTACGCTATTGAAATTTATCCCACCAAAGAAATTAGTCAACTGCTTTGTAATCTTGACTCAAATTCTTAGAACCCTGACAGAATGCAGCTGGATTTTTTTTTTTAACCAGTGGCCCCTGGTCCAGTTCCCAATAGGGTCATTGTTTCCCTTTGAAATCTCAGGTACCAGACCTCCACTGTTCACATTTCTCTCAGCATTACTTTCTCCCAAGTTCCCAACAGGATGGTCCATTAATCTCTGCTTACAGCATCCAATGGCTTTTCTAGCCCAAAGTTCCAAAATCTTCCATGGCCTGGTAGCCACACAGTCAGGTTGACCACTGCAGCAGTGACACTTCGATGTCACACGAATCTTAAAAGGTCTTATTAATAAAAACAAACCCGGAGCCAGGCATTGGCATGAACGCCAAAAGATCAGAGAAACAGAACAAGCCACATCCAACCTCACCTTGCCAACTTCTCAGCTGATCCTGTTTCCTCAAACTGGAAACCTCTGAGTCCTCACCCGAATGGATCTCAGCTGAACTGCTGCTTGAAAGCCTAAATGCTTAAAAAGACCTCTAGTTCCTGGTCCTCATGCCTTATATACCTTTCTGCTTCCCGCCATCACTTCCTGGGATTAAAGGCTTGTGTCTTTCCCAAGCCAGACATGAGATCTCAAGTCCTGAGATTAAAGGTGTGTGCCACCATGCCTGGTTCTATGTCTGTCTACTGGCTGTTCTGTTCTCTGACTCCAGATAAGTTTATTGGGATGCACAATATATCAATCACATTTCTCAGTACCAATTCCTGTACTGATTTCTATTCCTTTTCTGTGATAAAGGAACTAGATAAGAACAATGTAAGAAAGAGCTTGTTTAGGCTCACGGTTCCGGAGGGATAGGGACCTCTGTCATGCGGACCATGCGGGGAGGACATGGTCAAAGGAGCAGGAAATCTGGGCAGGCTAAAAAGCCCCAAGTCTATCCCCAGGGATCCACTTTTTCCATCAAGTTCCACTTCTTGAAGGGTCTCCACTCTTTCCAAACAGAACCATCAGCTGGGGACCACGTGATCAAAGACATTAATTTTTATGGGGGACATTTCACATTTAAACAGTGTATCTGTCTCTTTTTCCCATATCTCATTTTGACTGGTTAAAATTAAATTCTAGGTGAAAAGTTTCTTTTAGTACACTAGAAGTATCTCTCTGTGGCCTTCTGACTTGTCTAGCATCTGATACGAATTCTTCTGTCACTCTTAACGGTTCCTCTGTGCATATGTGTACAGTATCTTTCTGGTTTTAAGGTTTTATTATTGGTAGTTTTCAGTAATTTGTTTCATCCCAATTTCTTCATATTTTATCTCCTATATTAATTGAATTTCTTGAAATTATGGGTTTCTGGTTTTCATCTAATTTGGAATTTTTTGATCAGTATTTCCTCAACTACTTTTATCCTTGCTCCTCTTTCTGTTAATTAAATGTATATGAGACAATTTAATGGTGGGTAATAAACCACTGGCGATCAGTTATTTCCTTCAGCGTATTTCTCTGAGTTGTTCGCTTTAGGTATTTCTTACTGCTGCCTTAAAATTTACTGATCACTTAGTCTTTAATGGCCAATTGACTGGTCACCTTACTGGATTAGTTGGGGTTCTCTGGAGAAACCGAACTGATAATAAATATTTATTACTAAGGGGTTTTTTATTAGATTGGCTTACACAATACCCATGTACCCATGTACAACCACCACTATCTGCGTAATGGAGAGGTTGAGAACCCAGTGGCTGATCAGCCCACGAGGCTGGTGCAGGTGACTCAAAGAACTCCTGGAGATTCCCTGGTCTTCAGTCCACTTTGTAGGCAGAAAACACCAGGTTCTACTGGGAGGGGGGAAAAATGGAAGTAGCAACAAAAATGGATAGCCCCATTCATCAAGAAGACAGCATGCTTTCGGGTAAGCAATGCTTTTCTCTTGGACCTCTTTATATTTGGGTTGCCGCTGGAGTTTTACCTATTCTGTGGGAGGGTCTTGTCTCAGCTCCCTTAATCTCTCCTGGAAATGCCTTCACATACAGAGGCATGTCTCCTAGTTGATTTCCGATCTAATCAAGTTGGCCATCAAAATGAGCTATCACCCCAGCTTAGTGCATTTCAGTCATTGAGTTTCTATTTATTTGAGAACTATAGTAGTTAATCTTCTCTTTGCTGGGACAAAGTCCTTGACAAATGCAGCTACAGGAGGAAAGGGTTGATTTGGGTTCATGATTTAAGAAGAGATAGATTTCATCATGGCAGGGTACCAAGTCACGGTAGCACCCCGAGGCAGCTGGTCACATTGTATTGGAAGTCAGAAAGCAGAGAAGGAATGAGAGCATTCAGTTGGCTTCCTCCCTTTTATTCAGTTGGGCACTGCAGCCCATAGGGTGGGGCTACCCATTCAGGGTGGGTCTTCTCAGTTAACACTCTCTGGAAATACCTTCACAGACCTGCCCACACATCTGTTTCCAAGGTAGCTCTAAATCCAGTCAGGCTGGCAAAGATTAGCCATCGCAGGTAATTTTTTTATGGCTTCCATTTCTCTTGTGACAGTGTCCAAGTTTCAAAGTGTTCTCAAACATACAATGCCTATTTCTCACAGTTTGGTTACCATCGTTTCTGTCTGTTTGCATTTATTATTATTTTTTTCATTTTTAGGAGGGCATTATGGTTTTACGTTTGTTGTTGACTTTCTTATATTCCTCTGAATAATTTGATTGTATTATTAGGTACCAATTTGAGTAATTTGAAGCCAAGTGGACCATTCTGAGACCTGCTTTTGAACTTCGTTAGCATAAATCCAGTGAGTCTTTAGGGCCAAATTTGCCCTACTTCTTAGGATTCTGTTCAGGTCCACTCAGGCTGGTATGAACACAAGCCATTTCTGGTCATGTGTGAAGTCCGGGGATTTGTCTGCATACTGATTTCCAGTGGCTTCTGAACCGAGTCTCAGGTAGTTTCCTCTCATGCCTGGGTAGACTAATAACCTGGGAAAGACTTCAAGTGCCCTGCAAATCCTCACAGCCTCCATCAGAGCTATTCTCTTCTCACAGGCTTGGCCTCACAAATCCCAGCTCCGTCTGCCAGTCTCAAAATCCTCCTCTCAGGAGGCCAGCCTGTCTTCTTGGCTCTCCCTTCTGCACAGGAAGTCTGGAAACTGTCTCCAGGCCCACGGCATTAGTGTATTAGTGTATTTAAAGCTTGATGTCTTCCTTCCCTTCCTCCCATGCACACTCCCTCCCTTCCTCTCTCCATTCCAAACCCCCACTTTACCGTTTTCTATTTTGTCTTTATTTTCTTTTGGGAGTCTATACCCAGATTGCTTACTGTCAAATTGCTGTAAATTTTTATTTTCTCTCCTGTATTTTACCTAGTTTTTCAGTTTTTAACAGAAAGTTGAATGTGATGACCTTTACTCTGTCTGGAACATCAGAAGTCTCTATCAGTTCTGATGCACTTTCTCTTGCTAAGAACAAGACTGGATGCGTCTCTTCATGGTGTAAGGGGTGTAAGGGGAGACTTCTGTGTTTCTGCCCCTCTGTGAAAGTGTTCATGTCCTCCACGAATTTATTATTGTTGTTGCTTCTTTCCTCATTTTCAATAACCTCATTTATTTCTAGAATTCTCCTCCACTGATTCTTTATAGTTCAAAACTTCTTTTTTTCTTATTCATTGATATTTCAATAGCTCTTCCTAAAATACTCATTCTTCTGATTTCTTTAAAAAATTTTAAAGAATGTATTTAACTTTATTTTATGTGCATTGGTGTGAGGGTGTCAGATCCCCTCAAACTGGAGTTACAGACAGTTGTGAGCTGCCATGTAGGTGCTGGGAAATGAATCTGGGTCCTCTGGAAGGGCAGCCAGTGCTTTTAACTGCTGAGCTGTCCTCTCTCCAGCCACTCTTCTGATGTCTTAACGACTCTTTCTCCTATTTTTATATTTGTGAGTTTCTCTGTTTCCTGTATAAGTATTAAATAAATGTTTTCAATATCTAAACCCTACATACAGGACTCTACAGTGAAAAATGAACAAACCAAGCAGAGTACACTTTCTTGTTCTTAAAATCCTTCTTATAATATATATAGAGAGAGACAAAACTGTACATATGTGACCTTATGGACTTGGTGGAGAGACCAAACCAAAATTATAACATGACTTAAGATTATTTCTGAAGTTCTTCCCAGGAAATAACAAATCTCAGCAAAATGTTGAGCAAAACTATAAACATCTAAACATGTTGGAAGAAAGCAAGCAAGGTAAGTTTTCCAAGGTCAGTTGAAAAAAAGGTAGCATGGGAAAGAAATTAGGCACAGAGGTGGTCACTGTGGCTCCACTTCCAAAACAGCCCCACTTAGATCCTGTCCATTAGGAGAAAGTGAGGGTCCTGAGAAATGAAGTCCAAATTCATAGAAGCCTGGGGGAGCTGGCCACAGAGACCTAAGGCAAGCAAGGTGTTGTGTAATGATTAGACATCAATTAGATTCCCTAAATTAGCTATTTATTAATATTTCCATGGATACTGATGTGGTCTTAAGCTCGTTGCTGTCATGTTTAATTGAGGGAGCCCAAGGAATTAACTGAAAGGGCATGATGAGGATTCATTAGCAGGTTTAACTGTTCTTCAACATTTGTATAAAATCCTACCCCTAGCTAAGGCCTGCTCTGGTTCCCACCCACAGACAGCTTAACTAGCCTCCCCACTTTCTCTGACTGCCTGGCCACAGTAGAGCTGATGCCCTCTCCTAAGCAGACCCTGGAAAACCTGGAGGGTGTGGTCCTATCAAATCACTTGACGACCCTTCCCTGCAGTTACAGCAGATAGCAGAAGTCTCCTGATGACATTCTCTGACCATTCTGGCTCACCTTGTGAGTCTGACATTGGTATCAAGTGAGGGCCTCCTTCTGTCTTGCCTGTGTTTCCCTGATCTTAACTCTACAGGAACTCCACTATTGGGCCACCTACTTTCCCCCATTAACAGCTCATTACTCACCTGTGAACTGAACAGAAGCCTTCAGGTTTTGAGTAGTTCAAAATAGGGCTTAGTCAAGTAGATAAATACACCTTTAGTCAAAAGGGTAAAAAATAACAAACATCAATGGTAGATTAGAAATATTCAGAAGAATGTGCAAATTATCACAAATAACTAATGAATGGAGAGAAAGCCCATAAAACTTAGGGAAGTTAAGAAGACAGGCAATCTAGGTATGGTGTTCCATGCCTATGGCCTTAGCCTTTGGGAGTCTGAGGTAGGAAGATTGAGTCCACGAGTTTGAGACCAGCCTGGACAACATAGCAAAATGCTATCTCAAAAACAAATTTTTTTTGTTTTGTTTTTAAAAAAGAAGAAATCAACACAACAAATTTAATTGTAAAATTTAATTTAAGTGGCTAGAATAACACCAAGCATTTCAATTATTTTGCAGAGTATGGCCATTTTCCTTCTTAAAACGTGTATTCTTACATCGGTATTGAAAAAAGTCTGAACTCTATGCTTGTGTCAATCACCTTTTTCGTCACTGTCGGAATGACCTTAAGGGTAGAAGGGTTTATCTGGGCTCAGCTCAGTGAACACAGTCCACATGGTCAGGCAGGTGTGGTGGAGTTGACGGGAGCAGGAGTGTGAAGCCAGAGCTCCCACCGCACAGTCACAGACAGAAAGCAGAGTTCCAACTGGAATAACCTCCAAGACCTGCCCCTGGTGGCCCAGTTCTGTCAGCCGGGCCCCGCCTCCCGACGGTTCCATCGCTTGTCTGGTCAGTTCACCAGCTCAGGGCCAAGTGTTCTAACACTTTTTGAGATAGAGCACTTCGAATTCAAGCCATAACAATGTTGTTTATAAAACACATTCTTTTAATAATGGAGATTTTTCAACAGCTATGTGATGCTTAGTTTTAATGGTCAACTTGACATAATCTATAATCATCCAGAAAGAAAACCTTAATGAGGCATTGTTTAGGTCGGGTTGGCTTATGGAGATGTCTGTTGGGGTTTATCTTAATTGGGATAATTAATGTAGGAAGACCCACATTGGATACAGGCAGCAAGATGTCTTGCTCTGGGCTCTGTTCTGAGTGAAAAGTTAGAAACAAGCCAAGTGCAGCATGCATTCATTCTTTGCTCTCAGTTTCTGACTATGGATGGGAGGTAACCAGCTCCCTTAAGGGCTCGCAAACATTGGAACCTTGATCCGTGAGCCATACCCCTGCTCCTCTAAATTGCTTTTGTCAGGGTATTTCATCACAGCACCTAGAAAGGAAACAAGACAAGCTAAAAGCAAAACAGGACAAAATAACACTATACAATCCATAAACAAAAGTAAACAGCACAGGAAATGACAGTTCTCAAAAGATGGGGTACAAATTGCCAATAAGTATATGAAAAAAATGTTCAGCCTCACTATCAGAGAAATGCACATAAATATGACACTGAGATTCCGTCTTACCCAGCTAGGGTGTGAGTCATTAAGAAAACAAAAAACAACAAATGCTGGACAAGGGGGACCTTTCTACTCTGCTGGTGGGAAATGTAAACTAGTCCAGCCACTGTGGAAATCAGCATAGAGCTTTCTCAAGAAACTAAAAATAGATCTTCTGTATGGTCCAGAATACACCATTCCTGGGTATTTACCCCAAAGACTCCAAGTCAACATATCACAGAAGTACTTGTGCATCAATATTTATTCTAACACTATTCACAATAGCTAAATTATAAACCCACTCACACAAGAGATCTGATCAGATTAACAGAGAATTAAAATATGGCATATACACGATAGAATTTTTCAGCCATAAAGAACCAAGGTATACCATTTGCAGGAAAATGGATGCAACTGGAGATAATCATATTAAGTGAATTAAGCCAATCTCATACGCTCTCATTTGCGGTTACAAGATTTTATAGAGGTACATAAAGTCATGTCTGGATATACAACATGAAGTGGAATTGTCCGGGGACACAGAGCACTAACAGGGAGAAAAGATGAGAAAGGGAGCATGGGGAATTTGTTCAACATCCAATACATACTTGTATAAAATGTAAAAATTAAAATTGTCTCAAAGTAGAACACAGGGGGTGAGGAGAAAATAGGATGATAAAGGTCACAAGTCATAAGACAAAAGTCATAGCTTCAAATACGATGACATTTATAGATCTCGTTTACATAGCATATAAACAAGACAAACATTTAGAAATGTAAAACCAATATAATTATAGTTGGGAAATTTTAAAGTGCTTATTTTTTGGCTTGGGTTATAGCTCAGTTGTAGAGTACTTACCTAACATACACGAGGCCCTGAATTTAATCCTTGGCATCACAAATCAATCAATCAAGCAATGAAATATTTCTTTCTGAAATGGGCTGATAAGAATAAGTAGAAATAAGGAAAAATTAAATAGTGCAATAAACAGTCACCACACTGTAAGTAGAGATGTTTCAGATAGATAACATCCTCTTTTTTCCCTTCAGGCCTAGGGAACATTTACAAAATCAATTATGTACTGGCTGGAAAAAAAAAATGCCATTAGCAAAAGTAGAGATTTTTATCAGCCACTTTCTATAATTTTAATCCAATAAAATTTAATGAGTAATAAATATAGTCAAACAATTCTATCTACATGGAAACTAAGACCCACCTTCCTAAGGGATCCTTGGAGATGAACGTGTGAGGAGAGCCATGTGCTACAAGGACTCAGCCCTCTGTGAGGAGACGTGACATCACCCTGCACTCCTGCCCATCATTTGTATTTAGCAAAGCAGTTACACTCATCCAATATTGCTGGTATGTGCCTGGGATTGATATCTGACTGTTTATTTGCATCACTGATTCATTCTGTAGAAAGCAAACCAATAATTTAACAACAAATTAAGTTGCCCAATTGAAAGAAATGAAAGTACGAGGTCATTTTTATTTTTCAAATATATGATTTACTATTGTATTGTGAGGAAAGGTATTCATATACCCTCACACCAGAGTTAGTTACAGGAGACATTTAGGATACAGCACCACACACAGCTTGTCTCACACCCAACACTAACTATTGCTTTTATTTGTGATTTCCCATTTGCCAAGCTTAATAGAAAGTATTTCCCTGCCACACATGCTGTGGGCTCCTTCCTGTGATGGGGGACTTTCTCTCCACAGACCCAGTTCCCATTACTCCCAGAGGCTCCGGGAGCTGGGACTTGGGCATCACTTCTTGATGCTGGAGAACTTCGGAAAGCAGTCAGACATCTCCATGCAATGTGTGCTCTGGGTTCTCCTTGCTGAACATGCCTGCAGCTATCTGCAATGGCCTCTACAGGAATCACATGGGTCCCTTCTTCCTGACTGACTGGGGCTTAGTGAGTAGTGGAAATGGTTAGCTCTCTATTTCAGGCTCAAATGTCTGTTCCAGTTCCCCCAAACAAGATCATTAATATACTTCCCCAGATGGGGGAAACCGTATATAAGCAAGGAAAGCAATAATAGTAGTATGTCAGAAGTGCTATGGAAGACACAAAACAGGGTGGTTAGACCAATCAGGATCCAGCCATGAAAACAGTGGCCCAATAAGCCTCTAAGACTCTAAGGTAGGGAATTAGCTACAGTGATGTCAGGAAACCAGGTGGTGAGGAGGCTTCTTGGTGCTACAGCCATTGCGGCTTCAGAATAAAGAAAAGAAATGGGGTTACGGAAGCCCTGAAGCCAATGCCACTCTGAAGATGCTGGAGAATGTGGAGTAGTTGTCTTTCCTGATGCCATCCAAAGGGGGAAAGATCTTTCGGGTTCCCTCCATTTCCCTCCCCGACCTCACACTCACACTCCCTGCCTGGGGGTAATAGCTCTATCATTGGCCAAACTTAACTGGAAGCCAGTTGGCAGAGAAAACTTGGAGGTATAATTTGCAGGGCTCTGTCTCTGCAGTACAGAGAGAAGCAGAGGAAGGTGGGGTCTGGGTCTGAAACGAAACTGCCCAACCTCAACTCAATCAGAGACTTGAACTAACCAGTGATGGGTGGGGACCATTTCAGAGAGGATGGTTAAGAAAGATCTGGAAGGAAATGTCGGTCAAGCAGACACCTGGAGAGGAGAATTAAGTCTCCTGAACAGCTGAAGAAACAGGGCAGAGGGAAGAGCAAGCACAGTGCTCTAAGGAGGAAACTGGCTGGGCCTGTTTAAGGAGCAGTGGAGGCTGGGTGGGTTGAGCTGAGTGTGCAGCAGAGAAAACAGCATGTGGGAGAAATGGGAGAGGCCAGAGGTGAGGGCCTGCTAGTGCATGCTCAGAAACCTGGAGTTCGAGCTAAAGGCAATGAGAAATCACAGGCTGCTTTTTGTGATCAAGTAATGGGAAGTGAGTACCTTAGGATTCCATTCATCTTGAAGATACAGTATCTTTCCCGGTTGAGCACACCCATGTTCTATGAGTCTCTGTGACCTTCTGCCTCCCAACCTGCCTCTAGGGTGCGCTTCCAATCCCATGACAGAGCCAAAGTGCCAAATCATCCTCAAACATGCACTACCTTTTGTGACAGGTAGACAACTTCTAACCGTTTGTTTACGCATCAGCCACATCTTGTCAATTCCTACTACTAATCTCCAAGGACCACTAAGCTCCCTACATTAGCCTGGGGTCCAATCCTCCCTATGATGAAATGAGTCATGTAAGAGAAGGCTCCTTATAGATTATAAGAAGCTTGGGCACCAATATCTGGGGTCCTCCTCAAATTTTGGGAAGCTCTGTTATAATACTGGCACTTGATGCCTCCCCTGAGAATCACCTAACTTGTCTAGTTCTACAGATCCACCCCCAGAGAGTACATCCTTTATTATCCACATCCTTTAACTGCAAAGCAGAGATCCTGTTCTCTACCAGAAGCCAATGGGAATACGAACAGAGACACGTTTCATGTGCCACAGAACTGTGTTTGGGTCTTTCATGCATGTTGATCAATATCAAAACTCATCCTCAAGACATATTCCACACAGAGGTGGCCCCTGGGCTCCCGGTCACCAATTCCTTCTCTAAAATAAAGTCTCTAATGTCCACTGTTCGCAAGGTCTTGTCTAGATGTGAGTGGAAGCCCTGAGATCACCAGTGGTTGAAGAGAATCTGACAGAGAAGCCAGAAACAAAGAAACAATAGCTAATAGATGTTCTCACAAAACTACAGAGAAAGGAAGAAGCCCACCCCAAGGTACACTGGTCCCCCCCACCAAAAAAAAAGACTAGGTAGAAAAGAATCCCAATCAGACTGCCACACTTCACTAGAAGCTAGAAAATAATGAAGCCATTGCTTCAAAAAGTTGAGGAAGAAAGGAAGAAATAATTTCCAACCTGGAATAGGTAGCAGGCCCTGAGGGTGTCCAGGCTATGCAGGAACCCGACATGGGTCAGCAGCAGAAATCCCCACTTTTCATAGAGCTCTGGGACTGAATCACTGAGATGTATCAGATAACTGAGTCAACAAAAACCAGGCCATTATTAGCAGGAGTAACGAGATGTTAGACAGGGAAGAAACTACCAGATGCACTATATGACTCAGCTATGGCCAGAGACCTCATTCACAGCAACATAAACCATGACTTTTGACCCAGGCTGAACCATGTTACAGTTCTGTCAGGAGCCTGGGTGGGACTGGTGTGGAGGTATCCCACAGGGCTGATTTTCATCTTCCAGGGGAAACAGGAAATTAGAATATCTAAAAGAAGATCGGTGGTCTTTTGTGTTTTCATGTGAATTTTAGGATTTTTTTTTAAGTTCTGAAAATAATGTCACTAGAATTTTTATGGGAATTACATTGCTTCTGCAGATTGCTTTGGGTAATATAGCCATTTTTATAGCATTAATTCGGCCAATCTAGGGGGCATAGATGCTTTCTGTTATCTGGTGTCTTCTTCAATTTCTGTTTTCAGTATCTTAAAATTTTCCTTATAGAAATCTTTCAGCTCATTGGTTATTTTTATTCCTGTATATTTTAATTTTTAAGGCTATTGTGAATGGGCTATTTTTTTCTAATCCCTTTCTCAATAACAAATGATTATTGGATATTGATCATGTACTCTGCAACTTTACAGCAAGTGTTTATGGATGCTAACATTTTCCTGTCAACTCTGTAAGATCTTTCAAGTATAGAATTAGCCATCTGTAAATAGTGATAGTTTAACTCCTCCCTTTTTTAAGTTGTATTGACTTAATATCTTTCTTTCTCTTGCCATATTGCTCTAGCTAAGATTTCAGGCAAGAACTTTTTAGTAGAACCCAAGTAGCAGAAAATAGCCTCACGAACTGGCAAGTGGGATTACATGAAACTGAAAAGCTTCTCCCTAGCAAAAGAAACTATGACAAAGTAAACAGCCTACGTAATGGGAGAAATCTTTGCCAGCTGTACTTCAGGAATATATAGGCTAATGTCTTTAGTACGTAAAGAACTAGATACCAACAAATCAAAACCCTGCCAATCAATAAATGGGCCAATGAATTGATCAGATCTTTCTCAAAATAAAAAGTAAAAATATATAACTAAAAGTTTTTTTTTAAGTGTTCAACATTCTTAACCACCAGGAAAACACAAATTAAATTATTTTACAATTCCATCTCACCTAAGTCAGAATGACTATTGTGGAAAAAAACAAATTGTAAGTTTGGTGAAATGACCTTGTGGGTAAAGGTATTTGACAACAAATTGACCACCTGAGCTCAATCCCTGGAATTCACATGCTAGAAGGAGAGTACTGAATCCTGCAAGCTGTCCCCTGAATTCCACACATGCATGGTGAATTATGCCAACACACACACACACACACACACACACACACACACACACACACACACACACTGTACTGGCTAGTTTTAAGTCAACTTGGCACAAGCTACAGAGAGGAAAGAGCCTCAACTGAGAAAATGCCTCCATAAGATCCAGTGATCAATGCAGGAAGGCCTGGCCCATTGTGGGTGGTACCACTCCTGGACTGGTGGTCCTGGGGTCTGCAAAAAAGCAGGCTGAGCCAGGTGGTCATGGCACATGCCTTTCATCCCAGCACTTAGGAGACAGAGCAGGGAGATATCATTGATGCTAGCCTGGTCTACAGAGCTAGTTCCAGGACAGTCAAGGCTATACAAAGAAACCCTGTCTTGAAGGAAAACAAAACAAAACAAAAAACCCAACAACAAAAAAAAAAAACCAAAACAGACTGAGCAAGCCATGAGGAGCAAGCCAGTAAGCAGCACTCATCCATGGCTTTATCATCAGCTCCTGCCTCTAGCTTTCTTCTGCTTGAGTTCCTGTCCTGACTTCCTTTTGTAATGAACAGCAATGTGAATGTGTAACCCTAATAAACCCTTTCCTCCCCAACTTGCTCTTTGGTCATGGTGTTTCATTGCAGCACTAAAAACCCTAACTAAGACACACATACAAACACACACACACACACACACACACACACACACACACACACACACACA
>CABHPR010132310.1:1634-22231 GCA_902168415.1 Peromyscus melanophrys | reverse complement strand
AGGAAAGGAAAGGAAAGGAAAGGAAAGGAAAGGAAAGGAAAGGAAAGGAAAGGAAAGGAAAGGAAAGGAAAGGAAAGGAAAGGAAAGGAAAGGAAAGGAAAGGAAAGGAAAGGAAAGGAAAGGAAGAAAGAAACCTAGTGAGAGGGAAATTTGACATACAGCTGTCAGTTTGAAGACTATTATGAAGAAAAAAACTCTGCAAGTTTTCAAGATCCTTCTGGCAGAAAAGTTCTTTGGAATCATTTTCTTCTAAGGGCTGAAAAGCATTTTTTTTCTAAGAGGCTTCCAGCTCTAAAAGTAACCTTTCTGATCTCAAGAAGAGCCAAGTTCAGCTTTTAATAGCACTGTGTACTTTCGGCACTAAAGAGAAAAATGAAAGGGGAGCACAGTCAGACACTGACACTCCCCATCTCCTTAAACTGTGGGTGGCAAGCCGGGTCGTGTCACTGAATGTCTGGGCCATGGAAATTTGGCAGTGGTTAAGAAGTTTTTAGAGCTGGGGAGACGGTACAGTTGGTGTCGCTAAGCTAGTACAACTATCTGTTCAGATCCCCAGGACCCCCATAAAACATCAAGCACGGTGGTGCATATCTGTAATCCATTGCT
This sequence comes from Peromyscus melanophrys, assembly GCA_902168415.1. NCBI lineage: Eukaryota > Metazoa > Chordata > Mammalia > Rodentia > Cricetidae > Peromyscus > Peromyscus melanophrys. The sequence goes on along the minus strand of CABHPR010132310.1, from coordinate 21,625 downwards.
AGGGAACTAAAGCCAGAGGATCCCTAGGGCTCGCTGCCAACTAGTCTACCACAATCAGTGAGCTCAGGTTTGTTAAGAGAACCTATCTCAAAAGAAAGGTAGAGGGGCTGCAGAGATGGCTCAGTGGTTAATAGCACTTGTGGTTCTTAAACAGGACTTAGGTTTGATTCCTAGTATCCACATGGCAGTTCACAATCACCCATAATTCCCATTCCAGGACAGAGACCCAATGTCCTCTTTTGAACTCTGGATACCAGGCACATATGTGATACACAGGCATACATGTGAGTAAATCACTCCTACAACATAAAATAAGTAATCTTAATTTTTAAGAAGTAAGGTAGAGAATTGAGGAAGATGCCTGGCAAATAACCTCTAGCCTTCACACACATGCACATATCCACATGTAGTTTCTGATGTGCAGTGAACAAAAATTACTGCAAAATCAAACACACAGTGAATCTGTGGTAATTTTGGCAGCACTTGCCTGTGTTGCATGGCATAGCTTCCCTGCAGTCCTGAACACAGAGCATGTGTACTTTATGTTGCACATACCGTCACTCTATACACCACCAATGATGGAAGTCTGAACCAACCTGGCTCAACTCTGAAATGGTACGAGTTGCAAGGGTTTCACTGGACACACAAATTTTCCTGTTGCTATTGAAACTTAACAGTTTAATTATGAAAAACAAAACACTATTTTTCTGATCATATCTCAGCATATAAAGTATTGAGTTAATATCTTTGAGTTGTATTGTGTGTCCTGAAATGTTGCCATTTGAGTTGCTGGCTTGAGTTTCATTTTTTAAAAAAATCTAATGGATTTTGGTTTGGGATTAGGGTAGAATTTATACAACTTCTGAAATGAGCCCTAAACATATATCTGCCATGATATATTTATATAAGGCAGCATTCTCAATATTCATTACTATAAAATCAAAACACTGGTGAATTCTGAAAAATGTTTAAGATGCTCTGAGTCCCTTAGTGAACCATTTGGCCATTTTATATGAAGAATTGATTCTTCATATAAAAATAATGAAATACCTTCATCTCAATATGCAAATTTTACTTAGTCCTTAATAAGTGGTAAAATTATATGCATTCTGAGTCACTGTTTTAAAATATACTTCTCGGGCTGGAGAGATGGCTGAGAGGTTAAGAGCAATGCTTGTTCTTCCAAAGGTCCTGAGTTCAATTCCCAGCAACCACATGGAGGCTCACAACCATCTGTAATGAAATCTGGCGCCCTCTTCTGGCCTGAAGGGACACACGCAGGCAGAATATTGTATACATAATAAATAAATAAATTTAAAAAATATATATATACTTCTCTATGATTTATTATCAATAAATTTTTCATTTGTTCACCTATTTTATACATCTACATTCCAAGCATCACATAAAAATTTCTCTGGTGATGGGCTCAATGGGGCTCACAGAGACTGAACCAACAACCAGGGAGGCTGCATGGGACTGACCTAGGCACTCTGCACATATGTTACAGTTGTGTAGCTTGGTCCTCTTTTAGGACTCCTAACAGTGGGAACAGGGGATGCCTCCAACTCTTTTACAGGCTTTTGAGACCCTACTCCTCATACTGGGTCATCTTGCCCAGCCTTAATACATGGGAGGGTGCTCAGTCTTCCTGTTTTGTTGATACTCATGGGAGACCTGACCTTTCCTAAACAGAAATGGAGGAGGACTGGATTAGGAGGTGAGAACAGAGGGAGATGGGAGGAAGGACTGGGAGAAGAAAAAGAGGGATAACTGTGGCCTAGTTGTAAAATAAATAAATAAATGAATGAATGAATGAATTTATTAAAGAATCTTCTCAGGTGAAAAGGGTCTCAAATAGATGAAGTTTAAGAAAGCCATAAATGAACACTCATGCCTCAAGCTCTACATAAGGATTGTGCTATTACATAAGAGGAAGGTCTCGTTTTTTTTTCCTTTAAGGGTAGAAAACACACACATCTGCCATATATATTAATGTAGTATTTAGGAATAAAAAACATAGCAACTCCCTTGTCTGCCAAAATACAGCCATTAAAAAGAAAAAAACTTATCTGAACAGAAAAATTTCAATGAAAGCAAAATGGCTCAAAAGTCTGTAGCTTTTAAATTGCACTAAGACGACAGTAAATATTGCAATGTCAGCTAAAAACAATCTAAGCCAAAAATGTGCACCGGTCTGCAAGTATTTCAACATTTTCATAGAAGGCAATTTTATTTCCACATATAAGATGAATCTATAGATTACTGTGATCTCAAATGAATTTTAAAGTTTTTACTTTCTTATGAAATTCACTGGAAATCAGTCCCTTAAATAAATTATTAAGCATGTCAAATGATCTGTACAAACATTTTGAACTTGTCAAGACACATTTGCAGTCTAATAGGACAGTATCCATGGGCTTTGAAGGTTACTTGGAGAAACACAAAGAAAGAAGCTAGAAGTCATGGAGGTCACTGGGAAATGAACACCAGTATAACAAACGACCAAAATAAACAGGAGATTATACCAGGATGTGGCAATGCCTTACCTCTGACCTCTAACCTTTCCACATTCTGGGATTGCATGCCTGTTTTAAAACGTTCTATATCACAGTTACCTGTCCCTATAACCTTTATCATTAACCTGATGTCTTCAAGTCTCATAATCACAAACTTCAATTACCATCCAACAACATACCCAAGAAGCCTAAGGCGCCACCTTCATAAAAAGAAAACTAACGAGGGTATTAGGATTTATAACAGGGGGTTGGGGATTTAGCTCAGTGGTAGAGCGCTTGCCTGGCAAATGCAAGGCCCTGGGTTCAGTCCTCAGCTGGGGGGGGGGGGGGGAGGAGGGATTTATAACAGATCACATTACTACTAAGAGCATGACCACAGGTAAATAGGTAGCTTCTACACGTCACTCTTGATAACTATTAAAACGATTAAAAAGGGTTATTTTTTTAAAAAAAAACTTCCTTAATAAATGTATACTAATTCCCCATTTTTACACTTGATCTAATCCAAAATGCCAAGAAGGAATAAAGTCCCAAATCTGAACATGTTATAAAAGCCCGTTCTGTCGGGAACATACATTCCCTTGTCTCTGAAGCTGCTCTCCAATCCCTAGTTAACCCATCACCTACAAACATATTAGTACAGTGAAGAACTAAACACGGGAAAACATTCCATAGCTTCAAACGCATGTTCAGTCAGAAGAACAAAAACCCTAGTGAAACAGGGCTCAAAGAGAAGTGAGTCCACATAATCCAAAACGGTCACACAATTATGTAGATAGGCGATTTCCCACGGCAGGCCCAAAGCTTTCCTACAGTTTGCGGAGTAATTGTCTATGACCCATAAAGGGAAAAAATATGGGACCAAAATAATGCACTGTGCCCTACACAGCCCTAAGGCAGAGTTTACCCGTGCTGTGAGTCATCTTCAGAGGCAACAAATTTATAAATGCTTAAAGAAAGTGTTAAGTTCATGGATACGAAACTACACAAACCCCTTCTAGATAAACTAAACACAGAGGATCCTAGAGTAAAGAACAAATTTCAAGTCTCCATCTGAATTGGGTCTTATGTGAGTCTGAGCTATGCACACAAGAGGACTAAGAAAGTTCATCTGAAGATGGCCTGGGTGATACGGATCTTAAAGGAGATTTTAGTCAATTCATAATCTTTATCTGTGTCATTGAACTGGCTAAAAACAGAAAGTTTAAATGCTTGTGCTGGTAATACCAATCACAAGGGCAAAAATATCCCACCTGTTGCCTTCATCTAAAAGGAATTTTTTCTACTTACACTTCAGAAATCAAAAAATATGTATTCAAATGACTAAAACATGTTATATGAATGAATTATATTTCCACTCATTATGATAAAGAAAATAACTCCATTTGGACAATAACTCCATTTTATGTAATTTTTCACATAATCTTCAAATTCTCCTAAAACTTTCTATAAATAGATAAAATCGGGCTGGAGAGATGGCTCCACGGTTAAGAGCAGTGGCTGTTCTTCCAGAGGTCCTTGAGTTCAATTCCCAGCAACCACATGGTAGCTCACAACCATCTGTAATGAGATCTGGCGCCCTCTTCTGGCATGCAGACAGAACACTGTATAGATAATAAATAAATCTTTAAAAACAAACAAGTGCAAACCCTAGTCTTTAACTTTGTGAAGTTTGTTGCTTGTTTTGGACTTTGTTACACAGATAGATGGCCTCCCAGTGGAAGGAAGCAGAATCACAAGCCCATCCACAAAATTTTACAAGCAGTTGGCAAGAAATTGCTCAGGGAGAGGAGCTGACCTCAAGCTGACTGGGGAGCTCCATGGATGTGGATTTCATGAATTGTTACTCTTGCTTAGCTGGGATTTTTGATGTCTTTAACCATGTTCATAAAAGTAACTCCATTACTCATTGGTTCTCAGTTCTCTTGGGCAGGATTATTTCTTTGGCTTGAGGAGAAGTTGCACAGTGCACACAGCTTTGTCAAAATAAACTTGACCCACTGAGACATTAAGGCTGCTCTGACCAGCCATGTCATTTCAGATTTGCACCTAAGAGTTTGTCTTCTTCTATATTCAAAATCATGAGTCCACAGCTAAATCGTCAATGCGCTTTACTATTTGGGCTCTTCCAGAGTATGAATTCACATACTAGCAACCAGTATTTTTTAATACGAAAGATTAAAAAAGATTTTACAACAGAGTGCCACTTACCCCTCCTGCCTTCAGCAACTTTCTTCTGAAGTCTTCTGTGGGGTTATTGAAAGTAAGCTTCTCACAGCGGAGGTGATTCACTGGTGGGTGGCCTTCAAGATGCAGGAATAAGTCATAATCAAAGCGGACTTTCTTAGGTTCTTCCTGGAGGTTAAGGAAAGTAAGAGGCAAAAACAGAAAATTTAAAAACAAGACTTAATCATCATAAGGAACAGAAAAGGCCTAGACACTTAACAGTCCTGTCAAAGTAGTTCTGAAAAGATTATCCTGGGGTTATACCTAAGGCGACCTACAAATATGTGAAAATTTCATTTGTGTTAGAAGAAAACCAAAAAGAATAAACTCACCATTTCCCCTTGGTTTCTCAAGTAGACCACACCATGAACACAGCCACCCAATGGAAACCTATGTTATTCCTTCTCCTTCCCACCTTACCCTCAGCACCTACCATTAAGACTTTCACCCTACTGCCATGTTTACTATCATGTCCTACTGCCATGTTTACTACTGTCCAAACTATCACAAACCCTACCTCTACTAGGCCTTCCTATAATGCATTTTTCTCAATCCTTCCTTCATTCACCCTTCAAAATAATCTATATAATCAAATGTCTACTCACGTTTATTCCTTGGTTAAAATTCAACAGCTTGCAATAGATATCAGGTTAAAAATCTAATGACACATAGATGTTACATGAGAGCCTTCCTAATTTGGCTCTGGGATTCTGGTCTCAATATACCACCTTTACCCAGCTGATGGCCAGCTCTCCCTCAGCTGCCATATGCCTATGCTGTGTATCCTCACAAAGGTAGTGCTGATTGCTTATCAACATTAAAACTCATTAAACTCATCCTCTGTTCTTTGGCCTCCATCATTCACCATAGTCAAATTTTCTTCCAGTTCTACCTAGTGTTCCTCTTGTTAACCCCCTACTCTCTGGCCACCATAACTTGTCTTATCTTAGACCATCACTACTTCTCTGCTTTCAAACTGGCCTCAGTCTACATTCTATAATGACAAGTGACTGATTTTTTTCTAGTGCAAAAAAAAAATCTGATTATCATTCCATTACTTTTTTTAAAGACTTTAAAGGCTCATCATTTTCAGTGATATAATCTCATTTCTTGCAACAACTAGCATAGTCTTTCACTACCTTTCCTGTATTATATTTGCTTTCTTACAATACTCTCTCCTTCTACACTTCTGAAGGTCTTGACGTTCCCACATGTCTTATGTTCTTACTGATTTTGGCTTTCTCACAGAATGCTCCCACACCTAAAATGGCCATCATATTTCCCTACACGGCTAAGTATGTTAAAATACACTGGCCATTGCAGATCAGCAGAAGTGCTAGCTCCTCTGTAGAGAGGCCCTAGCCCTCCAAATGCAACTTGAACTAGACATTTCTCATACACCTCTCCTCTACGACTGTAACTATCACACTGAATTATAATAAAATTTGCCTCATCTCACCTCAAAATTGATAACTATTCAATGTGGGCAATGGTCTACCTTGAAACTGGCAGTGAAATTGATAAAGACATTTTTAATCAATTTGGTAACATCTAGCAATAATAAATGCTCATGCTATTTGATTCTAGCACTAAGAATCTCTTGAATATAAATATTCAAATATGAGTGCAAATATTCATGATGGCATTGACTACAATAGAAAAACTTAAGACCGAGCTACGTTCTGTCACAGACTATAATTCAGATAGCTTACAGATTTATTTACTTTATTTTATGTGTAGGTATTTGAGTGTATATATGTATATCACATAGGTACACATGCCCACAAAGGTCAGAAGAGGGCATAAGATCCCCCTTGAACAGGAGTTATAGGAAGTTGGGAGCCACCTGATGTGGGCACTGGGAAGCAAACTGAGATCCACTACAAAAGCAGACAGTGCTCTTAACCGCTGAGCCCCTCCATTAAATTACTACTTGGAGATGTCGATAAATTAAAGGTAACTCACAGAAAAATATTAAAGTATGACATAGCACGATCCAGCCAGTCTCCACACTGACATGTTTTAACATGCATGCATACACATGGAGAGAAACATGAAAACAGCTATATCAAATACTCAACAGTCATTAGGTGGAATTAAGGGAATAAAATTATTAAATTTTATCCCGTATTCTTTTAATAAAAACATTCACTCTGGTGTACTTTTAAAGAAAAATATATTAACAAATGTAACCAATTACCACCAAAACAATAAAGGAATGAAGTCGTAATAGCATCCTCCTAAGTCCTCAGAAGGTTTAAACAAAAGACAAAGACATCGCTTTTCAGAAAAACCTACGGATAAAGATAATCTAGAGAAGCTCCTTCTGAATCTTCGGTACAAGCATCTCTTCAAGGTTTTTGTCTTATTTGTTTGTTTGCTTTAATTTAGTGAAGGGGAAAATGCCCACAAAGGTGTGTTCCGGTCAACTAGAAATCTCTACTTAGAAAGTAGACATCATTATGATGTTAAGCTTTGCTCCTCAGAAAAGATTATTTCTCAAAGTTCAAATAAAAGGAGCTAGAGATATGGCTCAACAGCTAAGAGCACTTCTTGCTCTTACAAAGGACCAAGGTTCGATTCCCAGCACCCAAATGGTGGCTCACAACAGTATACAACTCCAGTTAATGGAAGAATCAACAATTAACTCCAGTTCCGGAGTATCCAATGCCCTCTTTGGACCTCTGAGAGAACCAAGCACACATGTGGAACACAGATGAACATGCAAGCAAAACATTCAAACACATAAAATAAATCTAAATAAGAAAAGTGCGTATTTGTTCCAAATATAAAACAAATATGTTTCCTGGAGTGGCAATCTGGTTTGGTAACATCAGATTCCCCCTCATGTTATAAGCTCCAGTCCTTGTCATTAACTCGCATACTGTCTCTGAGGACAGGTTAAGAAAGAGAAGCATGAGGTCTTTTCAAACTAAAGCACCAGGATTGAATGTGTTTCAATGTGGATGTTGTTTTTGGCTTCTGAAACACAAATGGTTTTCATAGACAGGCTGGTTTTACTGTACTCAGATACACAATGAGACACATGGAGACCCAGGAGAACAACTTAGACTCTGCTAGCCCTCTTGACTCTGACATTTCAAATCAATAAGCAGAATTAAGACATACTCATCAGAGCAAGCCCAGGACTGGGAGAGGAGGGGTGCATTTCTCATGAGCAGAACTGACACTCATCACCCAGGAAAACTGTGCACACATTTTGTCTTAAACCATTACTATAGTGCACACTCACTCAACGAGACCACAAATACTTATAATAAAAAAAAATAAACACTCAAAATGAAATAAAATTCTGCAGAAACAACCTACAGTAACTAAATATTTTACACATTAGTCAGTTCAGTCAGAAGAAAAACAATGTGTCCATCCAGCCTGCAGGGACACTATACTAAATGAAATAAGCCAGTCTCTGAAGACAAGCACTGAATGAGTCATTTACATGAGGTATTTAAAACAGATAAGGTAATCAGAGTCTGAGATGTGGGGGAGTTGTTAACATTACCACTGCATTGCAGTATACAAAGCAAGGAAGATCCTGGGACCCTCCGCAGCACTGCATCTATCAGACAGGAGCAGCACCACATGTCAGCGCTTTTAAGATGGTTTTGGGTGTGGTGGCACATGCTTTAAACCCCAGGCTGGCCTCAAACTCATGAAGCTCTGCCTGCCTCTGCCTCCCAAGTGCAGGGATTATATCCAAGCTGAAGCCAGTACAATGCCAGATTTACATGGACAACAGAAGGGAGTCTGCCCACAGTCACGTCCTCTCACAGGAAATAAGAGATCTTTACTCTTAGAGAGAAATCCTTCGGGAGAGAAGGCCTAGATTCTTCCAACAGTATAATCCAACCACCGGAAAAGTATGACAGGATGCAAGAAGCCCTACATGATCTTCATTAACTAAATACCCACGATACTAAAGGGCAGTGACTGTGAAGGGAGGAAAGACTCCGAATTCCTTCTCATAAACACAATCATTTAAAAACACAATGTAAAGTGAGAAAAGGCATTTCTCCAAAGAATATAAATAAATGGACAAGGAGCATATGAAGAGAAATGCAAATCAAAGCCACAATGAAGGGTGGTTTCCCAGCCACCAGGGTAGTTATAGTTAAAAAGAAAACTATGAACACAAAACCATTAGAGAAAATCAAATTTTCATATACTGCTAAAGGGAATATAAAACGCATAAAGCAGCATGGTGACTTTGAAAATAATTAGTGGTTTCGCCAAAAGTTAAACATAAGTATATACAATAGGACCAAATAACCCCAGGGGGATTTCAAAACATGGGTCAACACAAAAACCAGTAAGTGATGATTCAGAGAGGCATCACTCCTAACTCACAAAGTGGAGACAAGTCAAATGGCCATCAACTCACAAATGAAAAACAAAATGTGAATTATTTATACAATGGAATATTATTCAGGTATAAGAAAGAATCGGTATTAAGATATCACATAACAAGGGTGAATTCCACTTCTCAAAAGTTCTTATAAACTTACTAAATAAAATAACATGTAAAGCACTTAGCCTCTGGTCAAGGACAAAGTAAGAAACCAAACGAGTAAATACAGGACAATGGTACTGTCAAGTATGTCTGTCTGTCTCTCTCTCTGTTTCTTTGTCTCCTCTCTCTCTGTCTGTCTGTCTGTCTCTCTCTCTCTTTTGCATGCGTACACCCTAATTAACAGGCTTGTTAAAGATGAAATGGCAGAAGTGTGTTATATAGAAACCTACAGTGAGAAAGAAAAAAATATGAAAAATAAAACATACCCAGTTATTGATCCATTCTTATTTTACAGGATGGGTTTATTGTAGTTTTATATCTCTTAGTCACAAGAAAATCTTTAATGACTTGAAAGGCTAAGTCTTGTACACACAGAAAAGCTACTGTTGCTGTGGAAAATCCTGAGTGTTAAAGAGTGGCTTGTCACGGCTCTGATCCTGTCCTGAGCACCAAAGTCATTCAATATGATCCGTGAAGTAAGTATGCAGATTCCTAGGCTGCACCCTAGGGATGCTGCTCGAGTAGATCTGGCGGACTGTGAAAATGTCTGTCTAATCTGCTCTTGGGAGCTGCTGCTGCTGTCTCCAGGACCAGACTTAATGGAATGCTGCCTTAAAGAACAGACTTCTGTTTTCTCGGTTGCTTTTGCGTTTATTTTCAAAGTGACCTGTCTCACTTTAGGGCATATTTAGAACCTATGATGCCTTTGAATTAAAAGTAAGGAACGATAGCCAGGCGTTGGTGGCGCACACCTTTAATCCCAGCACTTGGGAGGCAGAGGCAGGCAGATCTCTGTGAGTTTGAGGCCAGCCTGGGCTACCAAGTGAGCTCCAGGAAAGGCGCAAAGCTACACAGAGAAACCCTGTCTCGAAAAAACCAAAAAAAAAAAAAAGTAAGGAACAGCACTATTTACAAACTGCAAGCACTACTGCAGGCCTGACATGGAGCTGAACGCTCTCCTTGGGGGTAACCAAAATCACTGATCCAGTGACCATGGAGCAGAAAGCAGTAGCTTTGGCAGGCAAGGGCGTGGGCTCTTAGTGGTAGGGCTACTAGCTTCACCACTCACACAGCCCATTGCCGTTTACCGAGCTATTCGGTACCTTCTCTTCTTCAAATGTATAGCACCAAGATAAAAAGGCAAGAATCTATCGTGTTTATAAACAAAACCCAGAAAACTAATGCTGAAAAGAAGCCCAGCACTTAACAAACGTACACTTATAAAAGAGACAGTGTTACAAATATTCCACACATCATCGTCATATAGAATCTTTCTAACCACCTTCTGAAGTGGGCACTCCTACCTCCCTATGTCACGAATAAGGGAAGCCCAAGAGGTTCAGCAATCACCCATGCCATACAGTCTGCATATTCTGCTCCAAACGTAGTGGTGACATCTTGTAAATGCAGCAGAACCCTCAGGATGAAATAACTTTATATACTGGCCACATATATTTATCATCTAAAGGTAATACAAGATTGTTTTTTGTAATCCTAAAAACTCTAGAGATATGACAAGACTCTGAGCATTTCCTGGAAAAACTCTAATTCATCTTTTCTATTTTACAAAGCTCTCTCACCTTTTTCAGAATGGTAATCATTCTTCCAAGGAATATTTAGTGAATTTTATATAACCTGACTTTATGATTGAAATTATCGCTTTATAGCCACTTCCTCTATGATTAAAGAGTTGTGATAACCAAAATTCTTCAGTCAAGTTTAGCTTTAACATTATATAGTGTGAGAAGTGTTTATCAATGATTATTTTAAACATAATTTGGTTAACAGAAGATCTTCTGAGAGATAAATGGGTAAAGATTACATACCTTGTTTTTAAAATAAACCTCAATTGGCAATATGAAACCAGCATACCCAGACTCTTCTACTTTGTAAGGTGGATCTTTGCACACTGCAAAATTAAAAGGAAAATAGGAAAGATGAGACTAACAGACAGAAAGACATGGTTAAAAACATAAACATTCTACCATCCATATCATGCCCAATTTTCACAGCCCTTTCTCATTTCACAGTTGAGTCTCTGATTTCTTTTTCTCTGGGACCCAGAACAATAATTTTCCTATCTATATTTTTTAATTAAAATCTGGGTGGAGTATAGCTCATTACAGTCAACCATGGTCACAGTGAGTGACTTAATTATAGTTCTCAGAAACATGACAGGGCCTGTGATCAAAGCTCAAAAGAACCAAATGAACTACAGAGTTTCCTAAGTAAAGAAACATCCAAATCTGGGAGCTGAGGAAACTCACTCCCTGCCTAAGCCTCTGTTGTCTGAGATGTCCTGGGTGGCCTCCTTCCTCAGAAGACCCGAAACCCCGGCTCTGTCACGTCTCCTCATGCATACTAAGATTCAATGCCTCCATCTTTCCCAGGTCACAAAAATAAGTTTTAATGAGATTCCACCACAACACATTCAAAACCCAATCACATGGTAAGAATATATAAGACCTTCACATTTATTAAAATAAAACAAAATGAAAGGAAGATCTTAGAGAATTAGAGACCTTGGGAAAGGAAATTTCATTCCTCTAAATTTTCTACATCAAAATCAATCACAAGCCAACTGAATTTATTCTTGTTAAGTGTTGTGGGCCAGAGAGGTAGCTGGGAAGTTAAGAGCACTTGCTCTTGCAATAGACCTGGGTTTGGTATCCAGCACCCACATGGCATCTCACAACTTCAGTTCCAAAGGATCTGTTGCCATCTTCTAAGCTCTGCAGACTCCTGCATGCATGTGGTACACATAAACACTTAAGTGCATGCGCGTGCGCACGTACACATACACACACACACACACACACACACACACACACACACACACACACACAAAGTATAGTAAGTATCTTTAAAAGCAGATGGTTTCATAATGTGGGTGTTTTGTTTTGTTTCTGTTTTTTTTAAACAGGGTTTCTCTGTGTAGCTTTGGAACCCTTCCTGGAACTCACTCTGTAGCCCAGGCTGGCCTCGAACTCAGACATCCACCTGTCTCAGCCACCTGAGTGCTGGGATTAAAGGCGTGCGCCACCATCACCACCGCCCAGCTTGTGGCTTCATGATGTAACAAGGTAAAACTGGGTATGCTGAATGTCAAGCTGCATACTCCAGTACTGAGTCCTTATCAGCAGCCCAGGTCACCTTCCCAGGTCCCCCACCCACTCCCTGTGTTTCCCACCACAGCCCTGTGCTTCACTCAAACTCTACTTCCCCTCAAACATGCACAGCTGTTCCCACCAATGCTCAATGCTTCCTTCCCTTCACTCTTCCTTATTTATCCAAATCTCAATTTCTTCCCAAAGTCTCTCTGTCCCACAGAGTACCTCCTTATACCCACCCAAAGCATTAATTATCTAAATCACTACTCTGAAACTAAACAGAGTTCCTTCTAACCTGTTTATTCCCCTTTCCCCTGGGACAGGAAAGAAAATAAACAAACACTGTTTTACCCTGGGAAATTAAAGTATATGTCAAGTGGTCAGGGTGCAACAGCTGGCACACCTGAGTGCCAATCTACCATCTAGTTCAAACTCCAGTCTTCCTCTACAAAGCTGTCTCACTTCTCTGAATTTTTTTTTAAAGATTTATTTATTTATTATGTATAGAGAAGAGGATACCAGATCTCATTACAGATGGTTATGAGCCACACATGGTGGGTGCTGGGAACTAAACTCGGGACCTCTGGAAGAGCAGTCGGTGCTCTTAACCTCTGAGCCATATCTCCAGCCCACTTTTCTGAATCTTAGAATCTTCTTCTCAACAGTTTGAAGAGTAAGCATGGTGACTGCCATATACTGAATGTTTATGTTCCCCAAAAGTCACATGCTGACACTCTAATCACTGATGTTAATGGCATCCCATGAGTTCTTTGACAGGGGATTAAGATGGTAAAATCTTCATGAATGAGTTTACTCTGTATTTCCCACCCTCAAAGAAGCTTCTCTTCCCAGTAGATGCAATTAACACAGAGATCCACAACTGGCTAAGGTGCAAAGAATATGAGACCATGGACTGCTTAGCCCTGAATAGAACATCTATCCTGTACCTCCTCTTCCCCAGGCTTAGGAGAGTTGCAGAAGGGAGGGGGGGACTATAAGAGCCCGAGGCAGTGCGTGAACACAAAGAAACAACATCCTCTGGACACAACATACAGCTGCATACATGAACTCACAGCAGCTGTGGCGATAACCCCTGTGCAAACTCAAGCAAGACCAACCCCGGTCTGGAGAGGGGAGGAGGATATGGAATCTCCCCCCTAGCTGAGAAGCTATTCACAGCTGATGAATGTTGGGAGTTTTGCCGCTAGTAGGTCGACCATGCTCCAGTGGAAGGTGACAGAGCTGTGGCTATCTGGACCGCACAGACTAGACATGATGAGTGTAGGGGAGAGTGTGGGGATACGAAGTTGGGAGGGAAGGGATGGTGGAGCTGGGAGGAATGGGGGTGTGTGTGAAATGTCAAAACTCAACTCCTTGTGCAAAATTCTCAAAGAACTAGTGGTAGTAGTAGTGGTAGTAGTTCAAAGATTCTCTGACCACTTCCACTACGTGAAGCCACAGCAAGAAGCCAGTCAACAATCCTAAACAGGACCCTCACATCAGAATCAGCACGTGATGGCACCCTGACAGCAGACTTCAGGTCACCAGAATTGCAGGAAATAAATGTCTCCTGTTTCTAAGCCACCAGGTCTACCTACCCTATTACTACAGCTTGAACGAACCAAGAAGATGCTACATATACACAATGCAGCAAGGAGCCCCATGTATAAACCCATTCTCATGCCAGCCAGGAAATCCAGCCCTAAGATGTCCAATCACCACATAACCTCTCAGATGAAAACAAAATGGAAACAGGAAGAGGGGAGGCTTGGATTTGGATCACAGGACTGTGATCCATGGCCTGGGGCCGGAGAGTTGTACACAGTTTCTGCTTTCTTTCTCTCTAACAGGGAAAAAAAAAAAAAACATCATCTACACACCCGAAAGCATAGCTGCAATGTGCAAAGGTGATTATATGTAGGGAACACTATCAACATGATGTGTTCTATTTAAAAAAAAAAAAAAGTTGATTTACATGAATACTGGCTACACACGGCACAGACAGGAATATGGTTCCACAGACATGAATGGACAACAAGGGTTTGTTTTTGTTTTTAGTTGACAGTGTTTTGCTGTGTAGCGTAAGCTGGCCTGGAAATCTTGGTCCTCCTGCCTCAATGTCCTGAGGACAAGGATTACAGATACCACCAAACCAGCTGAAGGCAAGATGTTAATGTCCAACCATCTCCGTTAGCACACCTGATGAAAATTTCCTCCCAAATTGACATCAGAAAAAGTCAGGAATTAAGCAACTCACTTTATCTTGTATGTTTTTCTAATATAAATAAAAAGGAAGAGAGCAAAAGGACCCACAGTAGTGGCAGCCACTCATCCACTGACCACCTGCCAACCTTCATGAATATTCAAACGACCTGAACACTGGGGTGAACATGCAGCCCCACCCAGTGGGCTGGTGGCTGGCATCACTACACTGGTGGCATTTCTAAGCTGTGGGGCTCTTGCAAAACGGCAATTTCACTGTAGGAAATCCTCAAAGAATTAATGAAAATATTTTTAGACGTTAGTATTGGTGTCCAGGTTGCTTGGGATTAATCATGCCAGTGTCATTTGAAGGAAGTTTATTTTGTGGGCTGCTGCACCCGCTGGGGAGTTAGAGCTGCTCCTCTCTGCACCCTTTTGTATAATTCATTTTCTCTATTCTGCATGCAAATTGCTCCAATTATAGGAAACAGCTGTTAGTGGGTACATCTTCGAATTGGAAATCTTGGGATTTTTTTTTTCAGCCTCCTAAAGGAAGTGATCTGCTGTGTATTAATATTCTTTAAAAGTCGGTCTCCATAAGAAAATATTTATTAACTTATACCTCAATTATTTTTCAATGTAAAATTTTCATTTACAACAAACAACATCTATACAGTACCCTGAGTTCTTAATTAGAAGTAAACAATAGGGCCAGCAAGGTGGCTCAACCAGTGAAGGCACTTGCCACCAAACATGACTTCCTGAGTTCAATCCCTGGAACACACACAAGGAAAGAAGACAACCAACTTCCTCAAGCTATCCTCTGATTTCCACACATATGTGCATGTGTACACACACAAACACTAAATTTAAATATAATAAAAAAATATTTAAAAGACAAATTAAAACTGTGTGTATGTGTGTAAATGTACATATATGTATGTTCATGCAAGTATGAGCCAGAGGTCAACTTTGAGTGTCATTTCCTCCTTAGACACTATGTGCCTTTGTTTTGGTTTTTTGAGACAGAATCTCATTATGTAGCCCTGCCTGTCCTGGAACTCACTCTGTAGCCCAGGCTGGCCTGTAACACACAGAGATCTGCCTGTCTCTGCCTCCCAAGTGCTAGGATTTAAAGGTGTGTGCCACTATGCTCAGCCATGCACCTTATTTTTGAGACAGGATCTCTCACTGACCTAGTGCTTGATTAAGACTAAGATAGTTAGACAGTAAACCTCAGGGGCATGCCTGTCTCTCCCTTCCCAAACCGGAAGTATAAGAGCATACCAATGTGCCCAGTTTCAAGAGGTCAAACACTGGTCCTCACACTTGGACTGCAAGCCCTTGTCTGACAGAGCTATCTCCTAGCCCAAAACATTTTAGATAAAACCAACATAAGAAAAAAAAAAGCAATATAAACATAAATATATAGTTCTCATCTGAAAATCTGGGGACTTTCCTCATTCTAGCATATAAGAATCCTAAACACAAGTCTCTGAGCTAGTTCTATAAAAGAAGCAGAATTAGACTTGAAGAACAATTCCTGTGGGGACAGTACTTTCCTAAAATAGCTCCTCAAAACAGTAGACACGACACAGATACTAACATGTAATGTATGGCATAACACTAACTATACATACTGAACATTAGCCTCTTTAATTTTGATCTTGAAAAATCATACAAGAGGGAGAAAAACACATAGGAAGACAAAAGGCCATAACTTCGTTAACTAATAAGATTAATCCATATATTTATTAATGAGTAAACTCTTACTGAAAATTTTTCTACTCTCATTTATGAAGAAAGGTTTGAAAAAGAGATACACTCAGTACAGAAAGTTTCTTAGATGACTAAACAAATTGGTGGTCACACAATAAATAATATGTACAAAAATAAATTTAATTCATTCAATAAACGGACCCATTTTTTGTTTCAAAAAAGTCCTATAAAAATCCTTTATCAAATCCAAAAGACCTTCATTTAAGCATTAAAGATACTATTAGGCAACAGTTTTCTCACTATTTCTCAAGAAAACAGCTGGTAAATCCCCCTCCAGAGCCATTCTCTAGACTATTTGCTTAGACACTATGATTTATGCTGGTCTGAATACTTCTATGAAAAAATGTGGTCCAGCTGTCCATTGATAATTATTGGTTTTCCTTTATTTACTGCACAGAGCCCTTCAGAAAGGAAACACACCGGTTTCCTTATATATAGACTGGTTATTATCATCGCTTTTTGCCAACTGTGGCTTCCAGCCTGAGCATTTTTGGACTTCTTCCCTTCCTGCTTGATTCCACCACATCAGAGTCTCCAGAAACAGGGAACACAGAGTCCAGCATAGTTCATCTCATTGTCCCAAATGGTTGTGTACCAGCTTCTGGAAGCCTAGTGCCAACATCTAAGAGTCTGAGCATCAGGGAATAGCTTACCACACTGTCCCTATTTGTTTTGAGAAGGACATATACTCATGAGTGTAGCTGAAAGTTTGTGTTCACCTGGGAAAAACTTTCAGCCACACATGAGTACACACACACACACACACACACACACACACACACACACACACGGGGCTGGGATGGGAGGGGGACAGAGAGACAGAGAAAGAAATTCATTACTGCTTCTACTTCGCCTGTTTCTAAACAACAGAGCAACAAAATTTTCTCCCTTTGTTTTTATTACATGTTCTTCATTTTCCTGAAAAAGGATTAAAGATAACATCAGGCAAATTTTCAATTGTATTTTAGACTTTTTCACCTCATTCATTTTAAAAGTTCAAATGCAATTCTGAAATATAATCCTTTCCAAATGCAACAAACAACTACATGGACAGAAACACATTTTTCATAAAGCTTTAGAAACACCAAATAAACACAGCCAATGGACTGCAGCAGGGGTGGCCCACCAGTCTCCTTCCTTCAGATTTACCACGAGGTCCACCTCAAACAGCACCTCCTCCTGAGAACCTTCTGCTAACACTGTGGAACCAAATGGTGGCTTTCCTCTTCTGTACTCTCCTATACTTCTTGCCATACAAAACTAGTCCTGATGTAACTGCTACCATCAACCTCTACCCAACAGATAGTCCTTCATTTATGAAACTGGATTAAATTAGTAAAATGTAACTTTAATGTAAGCTTCAAAAAGTGGGAATTGTACAAGCTTGGGAGTTAGAGAGAAGTGATACAAGATGTCAAGCAGAGTATGACAAAAGTTATCACAAACACAGACATTTTGAAAATGGTGGCACAAAATAATATGAATACAGCTTATAGGGGGTGTAAATTACACATGTAAAAGAATGGTCATGTATGTCAGTTATAGGGTAGCCCTAGATCTAAACTACAGGCTCCCCACTCTAAGTTGGCCAAACTGCAAAACTCTCAATGACTTATACGATGACTTCACTTGCTGGTAACTTAAAATCTTTACATGCATGTTCAGAATATCTTTAGACTCTCTGTATGCTCTGATTTGTATGGGGAATGCCCCCCCCCACAGGATCATAGACGTGAACAATTGGTTCGAGTCCTTTGGGGAAGTTACAGAACTTTTAGAACAGGGGTTCTCAACCTTCCTGATGCTGCAACTCTTTAATACAGTTCCTCATGTTGTGATGACCCCCCCCAACCATAAAATTATTCTTTTGCTACCTCATAACTGTAATTTTGCTACTGTTGTATTGTAATGTAAATATCTGATATGCAGAATAGCTGAAGTGTGACCCAGAAAGAGGTCATGACCCACAGGTTGAGAACCACTGCTTTAGGAGGTATAACCTTGCTGAAGAGAATGTGTCAATGATGGTGGGCTTTGAGAGTTTATAGCCTCTCCCCACTTCCTGCTCTTTCTGCTTCCTGTGTGTGGGTGAGATGCGATCTCTCAGCTCCCTGCTCTAGCCAGCCACTGTCAAGCCATTATAGACTCTCCCTCTGAAATCATGAAGTCCAAATAACCTCGCTCTTCATGCTCATGGTATTTTATCACAGCAACAAAAAAGGACTGATACCATCTCCAGGAGGGGATATTTTTTTTTTTAAGTTATACACAAGCTTTTTGCTTTCTTCGCTGTGTTTTGTTATGGCTTACATGGTGCCGGGGGTCTAACTAGGGGCCTTGGGTATGTTAGGCAAGCACTCTATCAACCGAGTGACATCTCCTGCCTTTCATCAAGAATTCTGTCAGAGAGTTAGCCAAGCCCAGGTAGCTAAAGTTAAGAGAATAAATTTCATCTTAAAAAAATACAATCACAACCTTAAAACAGGACTTCCTTCAAAAGCACGTCTTCAAGGGACTTACTGCAACAAATGAGCCAGTAAAATAGAAACTGTCCCAAACTAGAAAACAATATGAATGGCTAAGAAACAGCCAACAATCCTTCAAGCTAATGTTGATCCTTCTCCTAGCAACCTGGCCTACATTTCCTCCCAAAGCACATGAAATTGCTTTTACAATTTTAAACAATTAGCCCAATGGAGATACATTTCCAGGCTAATTGATGGGAAAAGGCAAAAGTACATCTTTAGAAAGTTCATATTAGAGACAAACCTAATTTCTATGGAGAGTTATTCAGAAGGAAAAATACTGAGATCTTTATGCCATGGATGAGCATCATCCTAGCCGTTGGGAGGCTATGGTGGGAGAAAACTGGATTAGAGGGCAGGGTAGGTCACACATGGAGAGCTTCTTTCTCTCCTTTAAAAAAAAACAAACAAACAAATAAAAAAAACAGAATAAACAAAAAGATAAGGGACTCAGGGGAAGAGAAAAAAAATCACCAAAATCTCAGACAAAATAGTCATATTTCAGGTCTGCCTGAAAAGGCAGCATTTGCTATACAGAGAAGGACCTTCCAAGGAAGCAACTGAGAAATGCTCCCAAAAAAGCTATATGTCTGAAATACAGCTCTTCTCTGTAGCTTTTTAAATTTTATTCTAAGATTAATTCAAATATATTCTAAGATTAATTCAAGTATATTCTAAGATTAATTCAAGTATATAAGGGCTTTGTTTGCATGTATGGGTGTGTGTGCTCTGTGTATGAACTTGGTGCCCAAGAAGTGCAGAAGCGGGTGTCTGATTCCTGGAACTGGAGTTATAGATGGTTAGAAGCTCCCTTGTGGGTGCTGGGAATGGAATCCATGTCCTCTGCAAGATCAGCAAGTGCTCCTAACTGCTGAGCCACCTCTCCAGACCTCCTTTTGCACTTGTTTGTTTGTTTGTTTGTTTGTTTGTTTTTTCAAGACAGGGTTTCTCTGTGTAGCTTTGGAACTCGATCTGTAGACCAGGCTGGCCTTGAACTCACAGAGATCCGCCTACCTCTGCCTCCCAAGTGCTGGGATTAAAGGCATGCACCACCACCACCACCACCACCACCACCACCACCACCACCACCACCACCACC
>CABHPR010132309.1:0-23520 GCA_902168415.1 Peromyscus melanophrys | reverse complement strand
AGGAAGGAAGGAAGGAAGGAAGGAAGGAAGGAAGGAAGGAAGGAAGGAAGGAAGGAAGGAAGGAGGAAAGCAACAGAGAAAACATTCAACATCAATCTCTGGCCTCCACCTCCACACATGCACTTCCACACATGTGTACACACAGACATACACACATCACAAATACACAAACACACAAATATAACTTCTGTTCTTCAAAAGATATTTTTAAACATTTTTAAAATAGTTATTTATTTTTATTTTATGTGCATCGGTGTTTTGCCTGTATGTATGTCTGTGTGAGGGTGTCAGAAGCCCTGGAACTGGAGTTACAGAGAGGTGTGAGCTGCCATGTGGGTGCTGGAATTGAACCCAGGTCCTCTGGAAGAGCAGTCAGTGCTCTTAACCACTGAGCCATCTCTCTTGCCCCCAAAAGATATTTTAAGAGAATGATAAGCCACCATTTTGAGAACCAACCTCCTGAGAAAGAATTTGCATCTTAAACAAAGAATTCTCAAAACAGGGGCTGGAGAGATGCCTCAGCACTTAAGAGCGCTGACTGCTCTTCCAGAGGACATGGTTAGCACCTACAAGGTGGATCTTAACTCAAGTTCCAGGGAATCCAGTGCCCTCTTCTGGCCTCCTGCACCATATAAATTGTGGTAGTACACACCTATAGCACCATCACTCAGGAGATAAAGGCAGGAGAATCAGAAGTTCAAGATCCCCCTTAACCTGGGCTCCATGAGACCCTGTCTCAGAAAAAAAAAAAAAAAAAAAAGTCTGATCATACCTGAAGTGACTAAGGCAAAGCCATCCTGTCCTGACTCCACTTTGGTCTGCTCAGACACTTCTCAGCCCTCTACCCATGGCTGCCGTGGCAACACATTTGGGATTTCCATGACCCTGATCATGATTCAGCTCTATTAACAAAAATAATGTTTATATGAACATGAACTAAAATAACTGAAGAAAGTATGTCAAGAGTAATTGTTAATCAGGCGGTGGTGGTGCACACCTTTAATCCCAGCACTCTGGAGGCAGAGGCAGATCGATCTCTCTGAGTTTAAGACCAGCCTGGTCTACAGAGTGAGTTCCAGGACAGCTAGGGCTATACAGAGAAACCCTGTCTCAAAAAAACAAATAAATAAATAAATAAAACCTTAAACTGTACATTTTAAATATGTGTGCATCACATGAGTTACACATCAAAGAAAGCTATTCAAAATGATCCTTGTCACCCTAAAGCTGTAGCATTGTGTACCTTGGCCAGGCGCAGAAGACCGCTGTCCCTCACATTCTTCTGTGGATGACGGTCCACAGAGTCCTAGAACACATTATGCAGACCAACCTGGCCTCAAACTCAGAAACCTGCCTGTCTCTGCCTCCTGGAGTGCTGGGATTACAAGCATGCACCCACACCCTGCTCCAAGAGTTCAAAGTTTAACAACAGAATAAACAGGGACAAAGAAGGAACAATCACTGTCTCTCACACTCATGAGAGTGGGGTACTCTGCCTTCCATAGAATTTCCTACTCTAAAATACAAATCAGATATCCATACCAGACTGAATTCTTTTATACTTTAACCAAAGGGAACTACTTCAAAAATTGAAAATAAGGGGCTGGAGAGATGGCTCAGAGGTTAAGAGCACTGGTTGCTCTTCCAGAGGTCCTGAGTTCAATTCCCAGCAACCACATCGTGGCTCACAACCACCTATAATGAGATCTGGTGCCCTCTTCTGGCATGCAGGCAGAACACTGTATACATAATAAATAAATAAATCTTTCAAAAAAAATTGAAAATAAAAAGTAGGGATGGGAGAAGCACAGGCCAATGAGGAGCATCTGTCTCATATATCAAGGCCTAGGGGTTCAATCCCCAGCTCTGAAAAATAAAGTAAAAACGATAGTTTTGCCTTAATAAATTCATAAAATTCCAGAAGAATTTAGTCTGCTATACTAAAAAAACTAATCTGGAGTGCTATTAGCTGAAGGTAAATCCTAGTCCTAGACGAAACTCCTCAAAGAAATGCCTGAATGTGTCTGTTTAGTCGTTCTGATAAACAAGGGGTCAGAAACCAGGAGACAGTCTCAGTAGGAGCGAATATTTAAAACTGACTGAAGAAGAGAAATGTCCAGCAATGTCACTCACCGATTCTGTTCCTCCAGCTTAGCCAGGAGTTCTAAGTCGTCTGGACTCAACTTTGACGGGGAACACGGGGAAAGCGCTGGTGTTGACAGGGTGGTAGACGAGGATGTAGTGTGTAATGAAGCAGATGGACTTGCCACCTGACTGGCCATCTGACTGACTGTATGCGACACTGTGTTCTTCACCCATGAGAGAGTAGAGCTCAGCTTCTCTGCCACCTTGTCTGTCGCCACCTAAGGATAGAACAGAAGGCATATCTTAGTTGTATTGAAGTTATTACCACAAACTTGGCGATCCTGCCAAGTTTTACTCAAAACTCACTGAGGTGATGGGGGCTAAACCTGCTTTTGTTACCATTATTCTAACATCCAGATTTGGGAACTTTCTTTTTTTTTTTTTTAAAGATCTACTTTATGTGTTTGCCTGCATATATGTACATACACCACATACATGCCTGTTGCCCTCAGAAGCCAGAAGAGGGTGTCAGGTTCCCTGAAACTGGAGTTATACATGGTTGTGGGCTGCCATGTAAGCAGTGGGAACCAAACTCAGGTTCTCTACAAAAACAGCAACTGCTTTGTAGACCAGGATAGCCTTGAACTCACAGAGATCAGCCTGCCTCTACCTCCCAGGGGCTGGAATTAAAGGTGTGAGCCACCACCACCTGGCACAAATAATGTTTCTTAGAAGAGCTTCTGAGCTGGCAAAACGACTCAGCCAGTAAACACATTTGCCATGTAAGCCGAGCATCTGAGTTTGATCTTCAGAGCTCACATAAAAGATGGAAGGAGAGAACAAATTCCACAGTGTGTCCTCCACACATGTACCACGGCACACATGCCCATGAGTATAAACACACACACACACACACACACACACACACACACACACACACACACACTTCTGAATTAACATAAGGCCAGCCACCCTTAAGTTTATGTACAGTTAATTCATTCACAGACACTAGAACACCAATGCATACACAAAAATCTGCTCCAACTTCTGACAGTAGACAGAACTCTCATTATGGATTGTCCAAAGCTATAAAATGGTGGTCTCTCCTATATGTCAACCTAGTGTGAAAATTCTTGGCAGGGAAAGGATAACATGGAAAAGAAATTCTAAGACGTATAGAGCCATTCCACATAGCAGTGAAGCTGCTTTAAGTTGCTTTATACAACAAAGATTCAGCTTCAAGTACTGGTGGTCAAGGATTTCACCCCAAGCTACCTCTTGCTTCTAGTACCCCTCCCTACTAGAATTTATTTCCTTTTGGAATAGTATTACAGAAGAGGCCTTATGGCCATGGTTATTGAGGAAAAGCCCACAAGAAAAACAAGAAGGATGAAGTTTGGGACCCAAAGGAAGGTAGCAGATTATTTATTCAGATATCTCACCCTCACCTTCAAACAACTGTTGCCAATTCACAGATCAGCCCAGTTCACTAGAGAAATCAAAGAATACTAAAGCCAGATGGGCATTGGTGACAAACACTTTTGATCCCAGCACTCAGGAGGCAGAGGCCAGCCTGGTCTACAGAGTGAATTCCAGGACAGCCAGAGCTACACAGAGAAACCCTGTCTTGGGAAGAAGGGAAAAAAAAAAAAAAAACACTAAAGCCAAGAAGTATAGAAACCCAACTAAGCAACAAGACAAAATGATGTTATTCTATTGACCCTATCTACAAGGAAAAATCTACAAATTTAATTGTGAAAAGGACAGTAATTTGCACTCCAAAAGCACAGAGTAATATTTAAAATCAGGAGACTTAACATGTGGTCAAAGATTATTGTCATTGCTCTTGACCGCCCACCAGAGCTCAACTGCAGGAACCTACTGCTGAAGACAGCACGCGCGCGCGCGCGCACACACGCACACACACACACACACACACACACACACACACACACACACGCAGCAGGACGGAGAAACGAAGCTGGGAATGAGCTGGAGGCAGCTTCCCTGCAGCTCACTTGCACAGTTGGAAGGTGGTGTGTATGCTGCTGTGGGGTGGAGACAATGTCATCAACAGCTTTACCCGGGGTGGACCCTGTATGCTACAAAACCAACCTGCCAGGGAAAGTGCCCCCGGTGCAGTCTTGGCATAACTGTTACGAGGGTAGCTAACCACTTTCTAATTAGTGAAAGGCCTGCTCCACAGGAAAGAACTCATGCCTAACACTGTAAATCTGGTCGCGAGCTCATGGCTGGGGAGGCCCTAGCAAAGAACCTACAATTGTTATTTTGCTAAATGGACATAGTGCCAAACTGCCTTCTAAATACTAATGTTTACACCCACAGAAGGGTGCTGATCTCAGGCTTTGTCAGTGAACAGTGTAATACAGAAACTCACAATTAGTCAAAGTGCTGGGAAGAATTAAGTGTGGTGTGCTTGACCTTAAACTGAACATCTATAAAATCCCTTCTAAAGTTCAGGGAACATATGGAGGATGTGGTTTAAAAAAAAAAAAATATGTAAGAGACAGAGAAGGGACGTTCTGAAGAACAATGTTCTCTGGGGCTAGTGAGATGGCGTGGCAGGTCAAGTTGCTTGCTACCAATCCTAATAACCTGAGTTCAAGCTCTAAAATCCATACAGGCCATGTGTCACGTGTGCACCCACACACGTACAAAAACACCAGTATGAAAAGTATCTTCTGGACACGATGTGGTCATTGCCTCATGAACTCAGGGCCGCTGTGATCACCTACAAAAGGCCTGCCCAACATCGTACCCATCAGCATTTCATCATGCAGGGGGAGGGGCTCATGAAGCTGATCCACCACTCAGGGTTCAGCTAATGGCTGGAGGTGGAAGGTGTCCTTTTCTTTATTTGTATAGTCACTGATAAGTCGTCCGTGCTCCAAAAAATAACCTGACACTCATGCTCATGCAGACAACAATATTTAAACTCTTTCTCAATTGGTATTAAATTATTATTAAATAGTAAATATTAAACTCTCTCCAGCTCTCCCCTTCCCTCTCCCTCCCCCCCCTCAATCGCTCTCCTCTCACTCACACACACAGATGTCAAAGTGGAGGAGGAGGACTTGTTAGAAGGAGGACTTAAGCAGGGGAGGTAAGAGGAGGTAAAGGAGGATTAAAAGAAATAAAATTCGGGGCTGGAGAGATGGCTCAGTGGTTAAGAGCACTGACTGCTCTTCCAGAGGACCTGGGTTCAAGTCCCAGCACCCACATAGCAGTTCACAACTGTCTATAACTCAAAGATCTGACACCCTCACAGTCTATATACACACAGCAAAACACCAATGCAAATAAAATAAAAATAAATTATAAAAAAAGAAAGAAAGAAAATTCATTATATACATGTATGAAATTGTCATAGATGGAATATCTCACTAATGCCAACCATTAACTTAGAATATACTTAGTAAATTCCCATCCAAATTGATCTTTGTATTCCGGTTAGAAGACCCTCACTAAAGTTAATTACTGCAAAGGCAAAAGCAGTCTACTGTCTGCTCTGATTTATTAAAATGAATTAGTTATCATACCCCTTCTGTATGCTGTAGCAACAGGCTTCCATTTAAAGAGTTTGGAACAACCAAAGGCATAATTCTGACATCCACTCAACTTTAAAGAAATGGGATTCAGCCTAAGCACTAAATAACGCATTACTAGTTTCATGGCCTCACACATCTCATGTGATTTAATTATCTTTCATATTGACAATGTCCTGTTCTCCCTTTAGCTCTACTTGTTCAAATTCCCACCTCTGAACCTCTTTTTTTAACCCTACCTAGATCATGAACCTCACAATGCAAACATGTTGTGAAGTTCTTGTCCACGTCATAGACATGCTACACATTTATTCTGAAAAGTGAACACTGAAAATGTTAAAAATATCGAAAGGATAATCATACATAAAGGGATACATATCATGATTCAATCTTTATAAAACTTCCAGAATGGGCAGATCCAGAGACAAAAAGTCAACAACTTACAGGAGAGAAGGGAATGAAGAATGCTCCTTGTGAGGCTGCTACAACATTCATCCTGAGTTAATGGTGCAGAGTGTCACAATGAACACAGTAAATGGCCCCGCAATATATACTTTAAAGACGTGAAGGGCTGGGAGAAAAGGCTCAACAGGTAATGGCATCTATCGCATAAGCCTAGAGATCTGAGTTCAGATCCCAGAGCCACGCACAGATGGAAGGCGAGAATAAACTCCTGACCCCCACACAAGTGCTGGGGCATGCGCAATGTGTGCCAACATACAGTATTGGGGTCTGTTTTGTTTTTAACTTTTTTAACCTATATTTTTATTTTATGTATATAAGTGTTTTGCCTGCATGTGTGGCTGTGCACCACATGTATGCAAGCCTATGGAGGCCAAAAGAGGGTGTCAGATGCCCTGGGACTGGAGTTATAGATGGTTGTGAGCCACATATGGGTGAATGGACACAAACCCTGGTCCTCTGGAAAAGCAACCAGTGTTCATAACTGCTGAGCCATCTCTCCAGTACCCACTGGCCCCACAATATTTTTAAATTAGCTCAATTTTCTAAACCTGCTTTCCTCTGCTCCTCCACTCCACTCCCCTCTACTTCTTGATAGTTTAACTCTGTGTCAACCTCCCAACACCCCTGGCCTCCCTAAAGGCACCGGTGCTGTCAGTTGGGATGAGGGCCAAGAAGGATGTGGATTTAGTCTTTACACATCATGAACCCATTGACTCCCACCACAGAATAGCCCTGTGTTCTGGTCTGGGGATCTGAACTTCTGTACTGAGAGCTACAATCTGTACTAGTCAAATCTGCAACTAGCTCTATCAGCTCTGGAAGAACTAACTCAACACACCTGTGGTGGTATTGTGTTTCCTCAATATATCTTGCACCCTAATAAAATTATCTGGGGTCAGAGAACAGGACAGCCACTAGACAGACATAGAGGCCAGAAAATGGTGGCACTCACACCTTTAATCCTAGCCTTCTGGAGGCAGAGATCCATCCGGATCTCTGTGAGTTTAAAGCCACACTGGAAACAGCCAGGCATGGTGACTCACGCCTTTAATCCCAGAAAGTGATGGCAGGAAGCAGAAAGGTATATAAAGTGTGAGTACAAGGAACTAGAGCTGGTTAAGCTTTTAGACTTTTGAGCAACAGTTCAGCTGAGACTCATTCAGATGAGGACTCAGAGGCTTCCAGTTTGAGGAAACAGGATCAGCTGAGGAATTGGTCAGGTGAGGTTAGCTGTGGCTTGTTCTGCTTCTCTGATCATTCACCCCAATATCTGGATCCAGTTTGTTTTTATTAATAAGACCTTTTAAGATTCGTGCTACACACACCAAACACCTGGCCCATCTTGAAGGGTTTCAATGGACCTTAACCTCACACCCTCCTTCAAGTTCAACATGAGTATCAACGAGTAAGATGCAAGCAACAAAAAGAGGAAGCCAGCCAGAACAAACTGTTTCCTGTGGAAAGTCAAGCCCATCAGGACAAGAGACCAATAGGCTCTAGGTGACCAGCACAGCTAGCAAATGGGTAACAGTCAAGGACTGCAAACCTATGACTGCCCAGTTTGCCTAATACTGCTAAAAGAGATGACATGCCCCTGGTACAGCGGGAAGTGGCAGACAGATGAGTGCCAAGAAGTTAGAGCTGCATGTTTGTCCCAGCCAACATGACCTCTGAGAACAACATACAAGCAATTTTTGACTCTTGCAAAACAAAAACTTTGATGTATAGATGTGACTGTCAGCTGTGCATTAAGACAGATAACCAAAGCCAGGTACGGTTACACCTGCTTTTAATCCCAGCACTTGGGAGGCAGAGGCAGGCAGATCTCTCTGTGTTCCAGGCCAGACCGGTCTAAAACAAAACAAAACAAACAAAAACATACAACCGGGGCTGGAGAGATGGCTCAGTGGTTAAGAGCACTGGCTGTTCTTCCAGAGGATCCGGGTTCAATTCCCAGCACCCTTATGGCAGCTCACAACTGTCTGTAGCTCCAGTTCCAGGGGGTCTGACACTCTCAAACAGACACACATGCAGGCAAATCATCAATGTACATAAAATATAAATAGATCATTAAAAAAAATTTAAGCCGGGCGTTGGTGGCGCACGCCTTTAATCCCAGCACTCGGGAGGCAGAGGCAGGCGGATCTCTGTGAGTTCGAGGCCAGCCTGGGCTACCAAGTGAGCTCCAGGAAAGGCGCAAAGCTACACAGAGAAACCCTGTCTCGAAAAACCAAAAAAAAAAAAAAAAAAAAAAATTTAAAAAACATACAACCAAAAGAAAAACCAAGTCCATACATTAAAAGACTTGCAACAGGTTCTCAATGTGAATGTCACACTTTCAATGTGATCAACCCCCGTGGCTGGTGAGATGGACCAAAATGATGAACCAGACCATGGAGGCCAACATGTAGTTATTGTAACACGTCAGTGTGGCTGCCTTTGAGGGCAGGTTAGTGGGCATGACACTGTCCACTGCTCAAGACCTGGCCCCTAGCAGCAGCATCTGACGGTTGTTCCAGGTCTGCTAACCAACAGGTAAAGTGCTTACCACACAAACCTGAGTTCAAGCCCAGGATTCCAACCTCAAATACATGAAACACTGTCTTAAAAAAAATAAACAGAAAAAATTCTAAAATGGCTTTTACATCTTTGTATTCAATTCTATAACGTCTCTTACCCTTTTCTTCCCCTCCCTTAGGCTTACACTGAGGCCTTTTCTCATTCTCTGAACTAGAAGCTCGGCCCAGTGACTTTACACTTTTCATTTCTGACACGTGTTCAATTCTTCACGCTTATCTCTTAGCCTGCTTTCACTGCTTTTACTTTTCCTTCGAAACATTTTTATTTTTCTTGAAATTTTTTTATCCAATATTATTTTAGAAGGATACTGTTTAATCTCCAAAAATTTTTATATTTTCCAACTATTTTTCTAACTTTACAATGTAAGTTATACAATGACACAGCTATTTCTAACTTTAAGTTTCTAATTTAATTCTACTGTGGCCTGTGAGCACAAGTCAAGGCCATTTCATGTCCCAGAACGTGGTGTGTTTGGGCTTATCCTTATAAGCTTAGAAGACTGTGTTTTCTGCACTCATCAGTTAACCCACTGTTAGATAGTACTGGAGTCTACAATTCCAGGAGTGGGTCTGGATATTCTACTCAAGTTCCAGGTTTTGCTTGTTGGTTGGCTTTGTGTTGAGACAGGGTCACATGGAGGCTGGGCTGGCCTCTACCTCTCTATTTTGCTTTGCCTCACTGACTGAAATGTCTTTTTGAAGAAATGGCTGTATTTTGTTATGTAAGGACTGTCTTTATTCCTGGTAACTTCTTCAAGTCTGCTTTGTCTGAAATTAATACAGCTACTTCAAATTTCTTTTCATTATTCAACAAAGTCCAAAAGACAAATAAAAAGTAAGGCATGGTGGTATATATTTGTAATCCCAGCACTCTGGAAGTTGAGGGAGAAGATCCCAAATTCACGGCCAACCTGAGTTACATAATGAGATCTCACACCTCAAAAAAAAAAAAAAAGAACAAAAAACAAAACAAATCGCAGCACTTGGGAGGCAGAGGCAGGAGGATCTCTGTGAGTTCAAGACCAACCTGATCTACAGTGAGTTCCAGGACAGCCAAGGCTACACAGAGAAACCCTGTCAAAAAAAGAAAAGAAAAAGAGGGGAAAAAATACAACTTTGTATGTAAAAGGATGTGCTCCCTTCTCAACAAAAGTTTCCCCAATAACTATTTTACTGAGTTAAAGTCCTATCAAGTTTTAAATGTTTTTTATTTTATTTTGTAAGTATAGGTGTTTGCCTCCATCTAGCACAGACACTAAAACAATTAATGGGATCTCATGAAACTGAAAAGCTTCTGCATGACACCATCATTCCAGCAAAGTTGCAGGCTACACAATGGGAAAGGATCTTCACCAATTAACACATCCAATAGAAGGCTAGTATCTAAAATATATAAAGAACTTAAAAAAAAAACAAAACTGAACACTAAGAAAATAGCCCAACTGAAAACTGGGGTACAGAAGTAAATAGAGAGTTCTCAAAAAATGAAACATAAAATGACTGAGAATCACTTAAACAAATGTTCAACATCCTTAGTCATCAGGGAAAATTACTTTGAGACTTCATCTTATACCAATCAGAATGGCCAAGATCAATAAAACAAGTGACAGCTCATGCTAGTGAGGATATGGAGTAAAGAGAACACTTATTCATTGCTGGTGGGGGGTGCATACTTGTACAGCCACTATGCACAACAGTGTGCAGTTCCTCAGGAAGCTGGGAACAGAGCTACCTCAAGATCCAGCTAGATCACTCTTGGCTTATACTAAGATAAGAACTACATTCTACTACATAAATGTAGACACTTGCTCATCCATAATCATAGCTGCTCTATTCACAATAGCCAGAAATTGGAAACAGCCTAGATGTCCATCAGTTGATGACAGGATAATGAAAATGTACTACATTTACACACTGGAATATTATTAATTGTTAAAAAGAATGAAATTTGCAGGTAAATGGATGGAGCTAGAAAAAAATCATCCTGAGTGAAGCCACCCAAACCCAAAAGGTATGTTTTCTTTTATATGTGGATATTGGCTTTTAAGTCTTTGATATGCACTGGGCGGTGGTGGCGCCCGCCTTTAATCCCAGCACTCGGGAGGCAGAGGCAGGAGGATCTCTTTGAGTTCGAGGCCAGCCTGGGCTACAGAGTGAGATCCAGGACAGGCACCAAAACTACACAGGGAAACCCTGTCTGGGGGTTAAAAAACAAAGTCTTTGATATGCATGCTACAATCCACATAACAACAGAAGTTAGATACCTGGTAAGGGACAAAGGGAGAGGAGAGGCCCTCCCTAGAAAGGAGAATAAAATAAATAGTTATGGGAGGGAGAGTGGGGTGGGAGGGCTAAATGGGAGTGAGAAGCAAGAGAGGGTGAGAAAGGGAATATGAAGAGAGGAAACTAAGGGCATTTGAGAAGCCATGGGGAAACCACTGTAGAAGTTTCCTGCTTACATAAATGAAAGAAATCGAAATGGTGTCATCAAACAATGGGAGTGACAATAGATATCTTCCATCAAGAAGTGACACCTTAAGTGCCAGAAATGGGTTACATCCAGTTGAGTAGTGAGCCAAAGGGGCACCAAGAAAACCCTAAATATCTCAGGCTACTGCCAAGGCTATTGGTCGCTCTCAACAAACTGATGAGGCGGCCTTCTGCTGAAGATAATACTTAAGTATCTCATCGAGCACATACTCAAGCTGGTGCCTAACTAGAGGCTTCACCCCTACTGGCTAGTGTCCATGGTACTGGAAAGGTACTCTGCTGCTACCAGAGGAGAAAGGTATCCATCAACTCAGCTACAAACCTTGCAATCTACAATGGTGACCTGCCTGCAAAACATGTTGATGTAATGTGCACAAATGCTGTGGGAGTGATGAACTATTCTACGACTGGATGCAAGGCCCACTCCACGATGAAACTCACGTCTGACACTGCTCGGATGGTTAAAAACCTGAGCTTGTATATGCCATGGGCCTACGGGAAAACCCAATACCACCATTCTGCTGAAGTTAACCATGCAATAAATGACTCCTAATGACACTCTGCTGTACCCACAGATCAGTGTCTCAGTCATCATCAGAGAAGCTTCTCCTTGCAGTAGACGGGAACCAACACAGAGACAACTGAACAATATGCAGAGTGCACTCAGCCCTAATGGGATGCCTTCATCAAACCTTCTCGGACTCAAAGAGATATGTGAAAGAGGAGGTGGAAAAATTTTAAGAGCCAGAGGGAATAGATGATGCCAAGGAAACAGTGTCCTCCAGACACAACAGGACTGATGCACATACGAATTCATAGGACTGTGGCAGCCACACAGGGCCTGCACAGATTCCACTGGTCAGAGGGGGAAGTGGGCATAGGCTTCCACCCAACCAAGAAACTATCTGCAGTTGACATGCGCTTGTGAAGGGAAAATGAGTCTTCTCCAGTGGAGTCTCACTGGGTATATTAATCTCACTTCCATAGCGGGCCAACACAAAATAAACTCAATGGTATTTTTATAGACTTTTTGTCTCAAATGGCTTTGCTTGGGCATTTCTTTCCCTATTGGTCCTATGCTTGCATATTTGGTGTCCACTTTTTGGTATGTTTTTGTAGTATGTGTATGGGTCTGAAATTTTATTTTCCTTCCCTCCCCACCCTCTTTGGTTTGTTTGGGTTTGTTTGGTTGGTTGGTTTGCTGGTTTGTTTTCTAAAGTGAAAAACAAAGAAAAGGCAAGGGGTCAGATGGGTGGAGAAGTAGGATGGGTCTGGGAGGAGCTGGGGAGGGGAAAGTGTGGTCAGAATATATTGTGTGAAAATTTTTTCAATAAATAAATAGTTTACTTTTATTTTGTATGTACAGGTGTTTTGCCTGGTTTCCCAAGGGCCAGAAGAGGGCATCTGACCTTGGAACTGGAGTCACAGATGTTGTTAGCTGCATGTGGGTGCTAGGACCCAAACCCAGGTCCTCCGGAAGAACAGCCAATGCTCTAAAGCACTGAGCTATCTCTCCAGACTAATGAGTTTTTTAATTAAATAAAGACAAGTAGAAGATAAAGGCATGTTGTACTTTCAAAACCTGTCTAATCAGGAATCCTTTTTTCATTTTTTCCTGAAAAACTTACTCTGGAAAAGCTGTTGTCTATCAGCACTTGTTCTCTGAGCTGTTTGTTCCTGTCACACTTTCCTCTCCATTTCAAGACATTTTTTGGCTATATTTAACACTTTGAATTCAAGCATGGTAGAAACATAAATGAGTGCTTTTTATATGCTACTTGGTATTATCTCCTAATTCAATCCCCACAATGCTGTGTGTCTCATATTGCACTTGTACTATTGTATTAGTTATTATTCCTAAAGAAATAAAATATTACTCAGAAAACATAAATACTGTCATCTAGAAAAGGCCTCCTCAGGACTGGTGAGATGGCTCAGCAAGTCAATCCTGACTACCTGAGCTCCACCCCAAAAAGTCAGATCTGGTGGCTTGAATCTTTAATCCCAGTATTCCTAAAACAAGATTTGGAAACAGAACACCTGGAAGCTCCAGGTTAGCCACCTTGGAGTATAGAGAACGGCAAAACAAGAAAGACCCTGCTTTAACAAAGTGGAAGGAGAGAAATAACTCATGAAAAGTTATATTCAGGCCTCCAAACATGCACCAAGCATTCGCACACCAGCACTCACACATGTGTCATGCACACACACACTTTCAAAATATAAATAACTGAAGTAATTAGAAAGTATATTAAAGGCTGGGTGGATACAGCTCAGTGAACAAGTGCTTGTCTGGAATGTGTGAGGCCCTGGGTTCATCCCCAACACTCAAAGGGAAAAAATGCATAGTAAGCTAGAGAGAAACTATTTGTACTTTCCATAAATCCTCTTGCTATTAAAAAAAAAAAGTGCTGGGCAGTGGTGGCGCACACCTTTAATCCTAGTACTCAGGAGGCAGAGCCAGGCAGATCTCCGTGAGTTTGAGGCCAGTCTGGTCTACAGAGTGAGACCCAGGACAGGCACCAAAACTACACAGAGAAACCCTGTCTCAAAAAACCAAAAAAGAAAGAAAGAAAGAAAAAAAATTACCTAACAGAAGGTACTCAATACCTTCTTGAAAATTAATTACTAAATAACACACTGTAATGAATGAACCTCTAACACCCCTGTATAGCTATCACATTTAACAATTTTTAAAGTACTGTATTCATTTACCAAAAAAATGTTAACATATAAACGTGGGTCATGGCTGATAAGCAGCCAACCTCTCCTGTTTCATGCAGAAGAATGTAAGCTAGGTGTAGTGGCACATGCCTGTAACCCCAGCACTCAGGAACCTAAGATAGGAGGATTCTGAGTTCAAAGCCTGAGTTATGCACATAGTAAAATACCTTCAAAAACAAAGGTAAAATAAAGAAGATCATAAATGGGCAAAATAAGCATGTACCATTACCACACACAATGCAGAGGAAGAAAGGGATCAATTTTAACCATCTGACTTGTGTTTTCTAAAGGTGACCTGTGCTAGTTCCCTAGGACTGCCATAACCAAGGACAGCCAACCAGATAGCTTAAAACATCCGAAATCTTTTATCTCAACGTTATAGAGGGTGATATCCAAATAAATGGGGCTAGGGATAAAGTTTTGGGGCCACAGTGGTTGTCCATCATATGTGAGGCCTAAGTTCCACCTCTAACACTGGGGTGGTGGGGGAGACTTAGGTTATTAAAATTAGTCTACACAGAGACTGTGAGGAAAAGCCAAGTTCACAAAAATACTCTGGCTGGCAGCATACACTCCCAATCATGCATATGAACATACTCAAATGATCCTGGACTAAAGTGGAGACTGGAAGGACAGCCAGCTTCTCAGTGGTCTGTCTAACCCCTGACTCACAGGAGACTGTAGCCACATACTAAAATGATTGTGCAAAGTCCCTAAGTGTGACGGGGATTTGTCACACCTCTCTCTCCAGTAACTGAAACAGTATCATACTGTTATTAAATTAAAATATTAACAATGCTTAAAGCATAACCAGGAAATTAAAATTTTAAGCTATCAGTAAAGATTAATATGGAACTTGTTTTAAAGGTGACAGCAGATTCAAATATATAAAAGGGGAAAAAAATCTTTTTGACTTGCCTGAATAGTGATAGGTACAAGAACCACATACTAAGAAAACAGGAATCAGTATCTCAGACCTAAAAAACTATATTAAGGCCTGGAGTCCTGAAAACAGCATTTAATCAAGATAGGAAAAACCTGGGCTGGAGAGATAGCTCAGCAGTTAAGAGCACTGGCTGCTCTTTCAGAAGACTCAGGTTCAATTCCTAGCACCACGTGGCAGCTCACAACTGTCTGTAACTCCAGTTCCAGGGGATCTGACACCCTCTTCTGGCCTCCCTGGGCACCAGGCCACATGTGGTGCACAGACATACATGCAGGCTAAACACCTATACACATAAAATAGTCTTTTTAAGAATTTAAAAACATAGGAAAAACTTACTGATTTCTGACTCAGAACCAGAATGCATATAAGCCTTCAATACAGTTAAACTACATGATTACTTCACTGTTCCTAAAATATTGATTATCATGCTAAAGCAATGCCAAGAAGTAAACCTTTTGCTTAATAAGTAGGCTACTTTCTTGAAATCAAATATCTTGTTTTTTATACAGAAAATAAATTGAAGATTCTGCTGTAATTATTTCTGTTTTCACTAAGACCAATTATTGAAAGAGGCCAAACTATTTCAAAGGGATAAGAGCTCTTAGGTCAATGGCAATCAACTCTTTTTTTTTTTTTTTTTTTTTTTTTTTTATAATTCGGACCTGAGGACCGAACCCAGGGCCTTGGGCAAGCACTCTACCACTGAGCTAGATCCTCAACCCCAGGCAACCAACTCTTAATTAAATGTGGAAAATTGGTTCACAGCTATTAAAAGCATGAAACACAATACATTCTAGAACATGGATTGTCCTAAAAACAGTATACAGTGATATAACTGAACCACGGACTGCACATCATGACTCCACTTGCATGAAATATCCAGAGCAGACGTGTCTACAGACAGAAAGGAGACCGGTGAGGGAGAGCCGACAAGAGTAGAGGAACCAACCGAGCAGCAAGAGCTCAAGGGTTCCAGAGTGTTAGCTCTATGAGGTGATGAGACCTTTTCTGAAATCTACTATGACAAGAGTTGAATGTATGCATAAACACACTAAAGTATTATACTTTAGGTCAGTGGTTCTCAACATGTGGGTCATGACCCCTTTGGAAATCAAACAACCTTTCATAGGGGTCGCATATTAGATATCTTGCATATCAGATATTTACATTACGATTCATAACAGTAGCAAAATTACAGTTATAAAGTAGCAATGAAAATAATTTTATGGTTGGGGGTCAGCACAACATGAGGTACTAAAGGGTCGCAGCATTAGGAAGGCTGAGAACACTGCTTTAGGTGAATGATCAGGGAGAAGTAAACTATTTCCATGTGAGACTTTTCCTGGAGACCCAAAACAAACATCTATTCACCTCAAGAGGGAACCAACGACCACAGGACCAAAGTAATGAAACCACCAAAGTCCAGTTTGGTGAAGCCTGAATTTATTAGGATGATTCACAGGAGTGTGCGTGAGGAGGCAGGGGCAGGGAAAACACAGAGGCAGCTACATCACCAAGAGCAGGAACCCTGAGTTCACTGCACTACTTGCAGCGAGCCCGACAAGTCAGAAACATCTCCTTTGGTTAGGTCTGAGCCTCTTCCAAGCAGCAGGCTAGTCTGTTCTCCTCACTAGTTCTTACTGTTTATGTGCCCTTGGGGGAAAGGGAGACAGACAGACCGACCATTTGAATCTGGTCACAAGTCCCATAATCACACAGAGAGACACTATCTCAAAAAAATAAGGGGGAAGAAAGGAAGACAGAGGGAGAGAAGGGAAGGACGAGCACTAATAGAAATATAAGATGAGGCACAAACGCAAAAGCTGTAACTATTAAAAATTGTATATCGTTATAATTATTATAAATATTTAAACTTTTCTATTAGCTACAATTTTTATAAAGTGAAAACACATTGCATTTAGCCTAATATATCCAAATGTTATTTTAATAGATAAATGAGTATGATACATAACATTCTTTAATACTAAATCTGAAAGTCAACATGTATGTTAGACAACATCTCAATTCAAACTAACCACAGATCAAGCTCTCAATAGTTTACAGACTATGTCAGGCTACTGGCCTCTGCATTAAAGAGGCCAGGTTACAAGAAGAGATCAGTAAGGCTAAAGCATACTAACTTGAAGGGAAATGTAGGAGGGAACCGAAAATGTTGTCAGAGATCAAATCATGAAGAAGATATTAGGAAGGAATTTTAGATCTATCTAGAATGTAATTGGAAACCACTAAAAGTTTAAACATGTGGATACTATGATCTTAATCTGCTTTGTAAAAAGAATAATCTATATAAACAGCTTATTTATAGGGAGGCAAGATCAGGCAGTAAAGAGATTAAGCAGATGACTATTAAATCTAAGTGAAAAATTATGCTTTGGGCTAGTGAGTGGACAAGAGAGATAAACACAAATGTTAGCAAGATAATATCGCAGAAACAGGAGCAAATGGCCTTCTGGTGAAACAGATCTAGATGAGGAACAATTCAAAGGTACAATCTACCATGACTTGAACAACTGATGGTACCATTTCCTGAAACTGGAAAAACCACTATTTTATAATTGTTATGTACAGGGGTTTCTGGAGGCTGTGGAAATGATCAACCTCAGGCTACATAGAGAATTCAAGGTCATGTAAGATTCCATGGGGAGGGGGGGGTATGGAACAAGGATAGATATTTCTCCCAACCTGGTCAGAGAATAATAGCATATTCTAAGTTGAATGATTCAAAGTCAGTGTCTTGCTCCACAGCTGTCTGTGGTTTAGAGTGCATTTTTTCTCTACAGGACAAACAGGGTCACCTGTATAGCTATCTAACAACAACTCAAACACCAAGCTATGTAGCAGTTTGAGATTTAATCCCCTTCTAAATTCTTAACATCCACTAGAATAATATCAATTTCACTAAATGTGTATTTAACTAAGTGTGGTAGTTTGAGTAGGAATGGCCCCCCCAGACTCATGTGTTTGAATGCTTGCCCATAGGGAGTGCCACTATTAGGAGGTGTGGCCTCGTCGGAGGAAGTGTGGCCTTGTTGGAGGAAGTGTGTCACTGTGCTTTGAAGTCTCATACATGCCCAAGCTACAGCCAGTGTGGGACACAGCTCACTTCCTGCTGCCTGCAGATCAAGATGTAGAACTCTCAGCTCCTTCTCTAGCACCACGTCTGCCTGCATGCTGCCATGTCCTCCCATGACCATAATGTACTAAACCTCTGCAACTGTGAGCCAGCCCCAATTAAATGTTTTCCTTATGAGAATTGCCATGGTCATGGTGTCTCTTCACAGCAACGGAAACCTGAAGACAGAAGGTAAGCTGAAATTGTAAGACATAAAAGCAAAAACATGTCACAGCCCTGAGAATTCCATTCAACAGATACCTATTTAGAAAATTTAATTAAAATATTGGGATGGACATTATACTGAAAAATGAGATTATTAACATATCCACATGAAAATTCCAAATTTCTCTGAAAAGAGCCCATAATGAACTATATTTAATTTTTTTCTCCTAGATTGGTATAATACTAGTACTAAATAGTGACTAATGAAGGCTTTTCTAGTAATTTTTCATATTAGACATAAATCCTGTAACATGTAAAGAAACAATTCCCATTTTCCTGACTCTGAAGTTAACATTTGAGGTTAAAGGTACAGCTCAGTAGTAAATCACATGCTTTGGATTCATGAGGCCCTGGTCTGATCTCCAGCATCAAAAAAATAAGACACAAAACTGACATTGTGTACAAAAAGAAACCTTCCCACTCTGTAAATTAAACAATAGTTTCTAAAGACAGAAAAAAAGAGAAAAACATCCAATGGCTACCTTTCATAATTACATGCCTTTTTAGAAAATAAATGGAATTTTTGAAAATACCTATTCTATTTCTATTGTGTGTATATACACATAAGTATCAGATGAATGTTAGGCCCCCAAAGCTGGAACTACAGGTGGCTGTGAGTCACCCAATATGGGCACTACGAACTGAAGTTGGGTCCTCTGGGGGAGCAGCAAGTGCTCCTAACAAATGAGCCATCTCTTCAGCCCCATAAATGGCATTTCTACCAAAGCTAACAGGAACAGTCTATTCTAAACACTAAATAATCTAAATAAATAATAATAGGCTACAAGACATGGGTCTCTGGGCCTGGAGTCAGTGATTCAGCAAAATTCCCATGTGTCTGGATTCTCATCACTACACACATGTCCAGAGTTATCTATTTCCTTTTACCCAAATCACTATTTACAAGCAAAATGTTACCCTCCAAAAGTTTTTACTCTACTGTGTTCACTGTTTAGTGCCTGGTATACTCAGATACTACAATCTGTTCACTGTTTAGTGCCTGGTATACTTAGATACTACAATCTATGAAGATGTAATGAGTCATGCCATTGTAGTTTTTCTCTACCAATCATTTGGAGCAGAATGGTCTATATGAGTCATGACACCATAAAAATTACTTTGCCTGTGCTTCCCATTACATGTTTGCCCATTATGGAAATTTCTTTGTCTATGCTGCCCATCATCTAGGACCTTCAAAAGTGTCATTTTGCTGTATGTTTCCCCTATTTTAACTCCTAGACCCCACTGTGACTAAATAATCTAAAATTCATTTCTGACTTGTCACTGACAGACTTCAGGTTAGAATGTGAAAATGCTGTTACCACTTGGGCAAATTGTTTAGCATTGTCTTCTGAAGTTAAACACTTATCTATCCAGGCAAATATGAGTGTGGGTGCCTGTAATTCTAGCACTCAAGAAGCTGAGGCAGGCAGATCTCTAATTTGAGGTCAGCCTGGGCTAAATTAAAAGGAGAGGAAGTCTCAAAAAAATAAAATAAAATAAAAATTAAGAGCAAAATATACTCTAAATCTGTCCTGTGACTCAGTAAAGTCCATTCCTATTTATTTATTTAACAGATATAAAAATGTATGTTTACAAAGTAATCTGTAATCGAATTGTGACTGCAACTTGACTCATAATAGCCAAATGAGCGAATGGACAATTGTGGTATATTATATGACACACACACACCCTAGGGGGAAACACACACACACACACACACACACACACACACACACACACACTGTATTGCCTACTTACATGAAGTTCAAGAACAACAGCCAACAAAAAACCCTAGTTGACCATACAAAGATGTTAACGGTGTTAACTGAAAGGGCTGGGGGAGGAAGTATCACTGGCATGCACGACATCTGCTGTACACGGGAAGTCTGATTTCACAATACATAAATTTTGTCTCAAAAAATGTAGCTGCCGGACAATGGTGGAGCACGCCTTTAGTCCCAGCAGCTGGGAGGCAGAAGCAAGCAGATCCCTGTGAGTTCAAGGCCAGCCTGGTCTACAGAGCTAGTTCCAGGGCAGCCAAAGCTGTCCAAAACAACAACAAAAATTTAGACAAGGGGCTAGAGAGATGGCTCAGCAGTTAAGAGCACAGGATACTCCTGCAGAACACCCAGAATCAATTCCCAGCACCCACACAGCAGTTCACAAGCCATTATCAGGGATGCTGTTTTCTGGCCTCTGAGAGCACCAGGCACACAGATGGTGCAGACATATATGCAGGTAAAACACTCGTACATATAAAATACAATAATAATAAATTTAATTTAGTCAAACACTTTGTTCTGTGCATGCAGCCTCAGCTACTTTAGATTCTAAGGTAAGGAGGTCGGCTTAAGCCCAGGAGTTGTGGGACAGCCTGGACAACAGTGTTGTCTAGCAGTTTCCTGAGATTGAAACTTTCCATCCTACAGGGAAGCTCCTTAAGACACAACAACTCAAATTAGCTTCAGGAAGTCCCTGAAACTGACCAGATTCACTAGGCCCTTTCCTCCCAAAAGTAAATGATGAAGACTGATGAGAGTCATTCCCAGACAAGCACTGCTGAAAGGAAGGCTATGGACGACCAGAACAGCTCCTGAAGAGTCACCTAGAAAGGACACTCTCCAGCCTGTTGAGCTCCCTGCAGGCTGTGCAGTGTGCTCCAGGTCCCCAGCTTTTGTGAACTGTCACCCATACTGGGGTGGGCTTTGTTAATGCAACTATCTTTGAGTCATTTCACATTCCTGTAAATAACCTCAACTAAAACTTGTTGGTTCACTGTTTGACTTTAATGATATCTGTACTTTGGTCTGTCCTGGGCTCCCTGAATGGAATGAGTAGACATGTATGTGTCTCCCCAATAAAAGTCCTGTCACACAACACATAAAGACAATCATTTTCTTTTTTTTTTTTTAAGGGGAGGGGAGTGGAGCTGGGTGTGATGGCTCACATCTGCAATCCCAGCACTCCAAAGGCAAAAGCAAGTAAGTTTAAGGGTACCTTGTTCTATATATTGACTTCAAAGCCAACCAGGATTATATACCAAGACCCTGTCTCAAACAAAATCAACGAATCAATCAATTGATCACTATAAAGGATCTTGTGGCTCAGGTATAGTTCAATGGGAGTGCACATACTTAGCACTCCCAAGGCTCTGGGTTTGATCCCAAGCACTGACAAAAAAAAAAAAAAAAAAAAAGAAACATTAAGATGTAAAATTTTTCCCAGCCCTCAGGAGACAGAGGCAGGTAGATCTCTTGTGAGTTCAAGGCCAGCCAGGGCTATGTAGAGACCTTGTCTCAAAAAAAACAAAACAAGGCCAGGCAGTGGTGGCTCACCTCATAATCCCAACACTCAAGAGGCAGAGCCAGGTGAATCTCTGTGAGTTCATGGCCATCCTGGTCCACAGAGTGAGATTCAGGACAGGCACCAAAACTACACAGAGAAACCCTATCTCAAAAAAAAACAATAATAATAATAATAATAATAATAATAATAATAATAATAATAATAATAATAATAAAAAAATTAAAATAATAAATGCTGTGGGATGGTCTGTATGTCAAATTGCTCTGATTGGTCAATAAATAAAACACTGATTGGCTTAGTGGCCAGGCAGGAAGTATAGGCGGGACAAGCAGAGAAGAGAATTGTGGGAAGTGGAAGGCTGAGGGGGGAGACACGGCCAGCCGCTGCCATGACAAGCAGCATGTGAAGACGCCGGTAAGCCACAAGTCATGTGGCAAGGTATAGATTTATAGAAATGGATTGATTTAAGATATAAGAACAGTTAGCAAGAAGCCTGCCATGGCCATACAGTTTGTAAGCAATATAAGTCTCTGTGTTTACTTGGTTGGGTCTGAGCGGCTGTGGGACTGGCGGGTGAGAGAGATTCGTCCTGACTGTGGGCCAGGCAGGAAAACTCTAGCTACAAATAAAGATGTAAAACTTTTAGTTCACTGGGTTTTTTTCTTTGACTAGTTACAGAAAGCCTTAATAAAATCAAACAAACACTAAATCATACTTTTTTTAAAAGATTTATTTATTTATTATGTATACAGTGTTCTGCCTGCATGTATCCCTGCAGGCCCAAAGAGGGCACCAGATCTTATTACAGATGGTTTTCAGCCACCATGTGGTTGCTGGGAATTGAGCTCAGGACCCCCTAAATCACACTTTAAAAAGTCATCCTCTGGGGGCTGGAGAGATGGCTCAGAGGTTAAGAGCACTGACTGCTCTTCTAGAGGTCCTGAGTTCAATTCCCAGCAACCACATGGTGGCTCACAGCCATCTATAATGAGATCTGGTTCCCTCTTCTGATCATACATAATAAATAAATAAATCTTTAAAAAAAAAAAAAAGTCATCTTCCTGCTTAGAAACATGGATACATGAACAGTGTCTTCCCTCCGTTTCTAAGTCTTGTGAACAAGGAATTCTGTCCATGCATACACAGCCCACCCCCCCCCCCCCCCCCACACCCACACACACCCCTAGCATTGTGCTGACAAACAGATGATGCCGAGACAGCTTGGCTTTCCTGAGCTTGACCACATTCCTAACACACTGGTCTAACCTACGTGTGACTACAAATGTCTGTTCAGCAACATCTATGACCTCTTTTATCTCAGCCCTTCATATTTTCAAAAAAGCAATAAAGTTGAGTATTTAATTTTGTTCTCATCCATTACAGGAATTCCAAATAAATATCCAAGAATATTTCTCATACATTTATTCTCTCAAAATCATCCTCTGGGGCTGGTGAGACAGCTCAAGGGGTAAAGGAGCTTGCTGCACACGCCTCATAACCTGAGTTCAATCCCTGAAACCCACATAAAGGTGGAGGAGAACATGGAATCCACACAGCTCTTCACCTCCATAAACGTGCCACAGAACACACATGCCCACATACATCACATACATACAACATACAAATAATAAAATTTTAAATATTTTTAATTTAAAACCCATACTTAATAAACTTCAAGTTCCGTCTTCTCACCA
Organism: Peromyscus melanophrys; assembly: GCA_902168415.1. NCBI lineage: Eukaryota > Metazoa > Chordata > Mammalia > Rodentia > Cricetidae > Peromyscus > Peromyscus melanophrys. Next base: position 304 of record CABHPR010132309.1, on the reverse strand, counting down.
TCAAATTATAGGTTAGTTAAGTCATCTAAACTACTATGCTATACTTGAAGATACATTTATCTTTCACAAGGTATCATGTTACATAATTGTTTACTAAAGCTACAATTTTATCCAGTATCCACTAACACTGTTCCAACAAATTCATTTGTAAAACCCTTGAGTTTATCTTTGACATGGCAAAATATCTACACCAAGCCAAAGGTAACAACTCATCATTTCAGCACCAATGCATCCGCATTTCTAACCCACACGCCTTTAATCCCAGCACTTGGAAAGCAGAGTTGGATCTCTTTGAGTTCAAGGC
>CABHPR010132308.1:28899-40642 GCA_902168415.1 Peromyscus melanophrys | reverse complement strand
TTTGTTTTTTTCGAGACAGGGTTTCTCTGTGTAGTTTTGCGCCTTTCCTGGAACTCGCTTTGGAGGCCAGGCTGGCCTCAAACTCTGAGATCTGCCTGCCTCTGCCTCCTGAGTGCTGGGATTAAAGGTGTGCACCACCACTGCTGGCGAGGTTTTGACTTTAGTTTTCTCAAAGACAGAAATACCTACAAAATTCTATGTAATAACGGATTTTGTTGTAATTTTCTATTAGATGCACTCACAGTGTAACACTGAATTAAGTCTGGGCTAAATTCTCTATACCTCCTTAGACAGCAAATGCCAGAGCCGTATGAGGTGACCAGACTATCTGTGAGGGACTGTGTTCAATTGCTAACACAACCAAAAATGCCAGCAGAACAGGGATATGCTTTCTCTGTCAAAACTGATCCCATTTTACAATGTGACTCATCACATGCATTTCACTTTTGAGCGTCTACATCTTTGCTCTGTGGCTTGGATCTCTGTAGCTGTAACAATACTTCCCACCATTCTGCCCATCACAAATATAACCCAACCATAAGGAAGACACTGCCTTTCAAATTACCTCCAAAGTGCTTCTGCTGGCATTACTTCTCATCTTTGGATGTACCTATTTGGAAGAGAAGCAGGGTGCCCGTCAGGTGGATCTATGACAACTATGAATGAGCTTGAGACCCCCTTCTGGTAAGCAGAAGGAGATAAAGGCTATTTGGTAGATTACTAGAGGTCACTATTTTAAAATGAAGGTCCACCTTGCTCTAGAATTTTGTAACTGTAATTCTATGCAGGTCTTTTGATCATACATTTTAAAGTCTAAAATCTCCCCCAACAAACCACATTCTTGGTGAACTGTCATTTTATTGCTTTTTATCTCCATTTCTGAAGCTTTTCCAATAGCATAATAACCAGCTCAAAGAAACAGGACACAAGCAAGGGGCAGAACTGATAATATTCCCCCCAACAAAGCAAGTAATGACTGGCTGGAAGCATCATGATGAATATTAATGATACTGAGAACCACCTCAGAAAGTGACAGATATATATAGATTTAAAACCAGTAATCATCAGAGACCCATTAGGAGAGAGAGACATTGGAGAGGGCTGGCCAAAAAGTGTTCATGACCAGCAGACATTAAAATAAACACATAAAACATACTAGCCAACTGTAAACCATAAACCATTCAAGAGACAACAAAAGTAGTAAGAAAATGCTCAACCATTGTCTAATACTTGGTGTTGAATGTGGTAATCACAGAATCAAATAAACAACTCCAAGAGGAGGTTACATAGAAAATGTACTGCTGACCAGGAACTGGCAAAGACTCATATTCAAATTCAATCATCTCCAAAGCAGCAAATGACACAAAGCTGTTAGATTCCAGGAACCTCCACTAGAATCTTATAAGAAAGGAAAGAATAAGCCCTACCAAAATTAACTACTGCATTGGCTCTGCTCATCCCATCAGTTATATATTTAGGAGACATGGAGATGATAATTCAGCAGTAAAGGCTTAGGTGAAGTTACTAGCCCACTACAGAATTTGATGGCCCATGGAGTAGGTGCTTCCAAGGTAATAAAGAATGGAAGATAGGAGAGACGTCTTGTTCTCAATGGAATGCTTTCTGGAGGTACTCAGGGGCTGCCTTGTGGTGGAGTGCATTGTGAGGAGAGAGTTCCTGGAAGAGCATGTCATTTCTTCCAATTTGTAAAGTGTGTATTTCCACAGACACTGGCACCTCCAGCTCCTCTGGGGATTTCTAAAGTGAGTACGCTGAGTAGATGGCCTAGGGTCATTTCTGTTGCTGTGATAAAATACTCTAATGAAAAGCAACCAGCAAGGGGGTATGTTTTAGTTCATGGTTCCAGGTAACAGTCCATCATTGTAGGGAAGGCAAGGCGGTAATTTAAAGATATATATATATATATCATGATACAGATGAAATATAGATGCATATACATATATATGCATGTATAACAATTAATGAAAAAAGAGGCCATGGATTTGAAAAGAGAACCAGGAGGTGTATTAAGGGAGGGTTTGGAGGGAGGAAAGGGAAGGGAAAAAGGATGTAATTATAGTATAATCTCAAACATACAAGAAATAATTTAAATTAAAAGAGAGAGACTAGTCATATCTGTGGTCAAGAGCAAAGATAGAATGAAGTGTGCATGCTAACTACTCAGCTCACTTGCCCAGACTTACATAATGCAGGACCTGAACCAGGGAATGATGCTGCCGTATTCAGGGTGGGTCTTCCCCCTTCTGTTGGCCCAGTTAAGAACATGTCTCATAAGCTTGTCCATACACCAATGCCATGCGAACAATTCCTCATTGAGACTCTCTTCTCTGGTTCCTTGAGATGGTGTCAAGTTGACAATGAAAAGTGAGCACCACAGTAGACTGGCTGAGAGAAGAGCGGGAGTGCTCTAACAGGAGGTGCCTGTGAAAACCAGGGAGTAATCTTGGACCTCATCCCTCTCCTTGCCACTTTCCAGGCAGAGGTTGTCATGTTTTTGTGCCAGCCTGGAGTAGGGAGAATTACAATATGATCAAGCATCTCATCCTAAGTGGTTTCTGGATTCTTCTAATATCTTTTTTTTTTCAAGACAGGGTTTCTCTGTGTAGGGTGGGGGTATTGTGTTCCCCAAAATATTGTGTATGCTAATAAACTTATCTGGGGTCAGAGAACAGGACAGCCACAATATTAAACGTAGAGGTTAGGCAGTGGTAGCATACGCCTTTAATCCTAGCATTCCAGAGACAGAAATCCCTCTGGGTCTCTGTGAGTTCAAGGCCACATTGGAAACGGCCAGGCACGGTGATACACACCTTTAATCCCAGAAAGCCACACCTTTAATCCCAGGGAGTGGTGGTAGAAAGCAGAAAGGTATATAAAGCGTGAGGACCAGAAACTAGAGGCATTTGCCCTGGAGAGGCCTTTGGTCTGGAGAAGCCTTTGGCCTGGAGAAGCATGTGGCTGGTTAAGCTTTCAGGCTTCTAGCAGCAGTTCAGCTGAGATCCATTCTGGATGAGGGCTCGGGGCATCCAGTCTGAGGAAACAAGACCAGCTGAGGATCCACAGCTAGGCGAGATAGCTGTGGCTTATTCTGTGTCTCTGACCTTCCAGTGTTCACCCCAATAACTGGCTCAGGTTTGATTTTGTTAATAAGAACTTTTAAGATTCATGCTACAGTGTAGTTTTGGTGCCTGTCCTGGATCTCGCTCTGTAGCCCAGGCTGGCCTTGAACTCACAGAGATCGGCCTGGCTTTGCCTCCCGAGTGCTGGGATTAAAGGCGTGTGCCACCGCCGTCTGGCGGATTCTTCTAATATCTCTAACTTGCTTCTTTCTCTTCCATGGCCTGTACCTGACAGTGCTTTAACTCGTGCTTCAGTTAATTCATAGATGATCCGCACACCTCTTTCTACATTCAGCTTCTTGAGATCACAATGCAAAGCCACCCCATCCAATATGTCTGTTGGTACCCACCTCTACCCAGCCTGTCCTCCAACCGTTTCCAATGTTAACTTCCCATCTGCAGTCTTGAATTCTCTCCTCTTCTTCCCAGGATAAACATAGCTTCCCTATAACATAAAGTGGACCTTGCCCCTGCCTTGCAGTGATCTGAACTTAAAATCTGAACTCCTCAACCTGCCTTACAATGGCTAGCGTGGCTTGGCTTCCGCCCCACCCCACATGCCCTCACCTCCTTGACCACATGGCCTAGCAGTGAACCTCGACCTCTTTTCTGCTCTCCCCTCCTTTGCTTCCTCACAGTCTCCTTAAGATAGTTTCATATGTGAAACTCTATTACCTCAGCGCCTTTTGTTAATCTGCATCTCCCATTCCTCTCTCTGCATGACTGACTCCTCCTCTGGCATGTCTTACTCGGAGTTCATCTCTTCAGAGACAGGCCTTGTTTGCTCCATGTAAACTCCTGCTATTTTCTTCAATATCATTCTGACAGTAGTATATCTATTACGCTGTTTGTATTATTGGTCACAACTTTTAGTTGAGTATCTATCTATCTATCTATCTATCTATCTATCTATCTATCTATCTATATATATATATATATTTTATCAGATTTTTATTTCTCATCCCTAATAGGTATTGGGTTTCAGTTTGCTGAAAAGTTGAATGTGCAGCAAAGACAGTAGGGGAGGAAGGCCCCTGAGAGGTGATGATGGGAGCTCTCCCACACAGAGAAAAAAACAAAACAAAACTCAGTGGCTTAGGGGCTGAGGAGATGGCTCAGTCAGTAGAGTGCTGGCCCCACAAGCTTGAGGATCTGAGTTCATATCTTCAGAACTTGTGAAAAATTCAATCATGATAGTATGTTGTAGCTAGTTATCCTATTCCTGCCCGGCTCCTGTGGCCCTCAGACCCAAGTAAACACACAAAAACATATTATTTAAACTTTTTGGCTTAATGGCTCAGGCTTCTTGCTAGCTGTTCTTATATCTTAAATCAACCCATTTCTATTCATCTATAAGTTGCCATGTGGCTTGTGGCTTACCGGTATCTTTACATGTTGCTTCTCATCACGGCGGCTGGCAGCGTCTCCCTGCCTCAGCCTTCCACTTCCCAGAATCCTCCTCCCTCTTTGTCCCACCTATACTTCCTGCCTGGCTTCTGGCCAATCAGCATTTTATTTATCAATCAATCATCCACAGCAGTATGTACCTGGTTTAGGGGAGGCAGAGACAGGAGGATGAACTTAAAATCTGCACTCCTCAGCCTGCCTTACAATGGCTAGCATGGCTTGGCTTCCATTCAACCCCACATGCCCTTACCTCCTTGGCCAAATGGCCTATCAGTGAACCTTGAACCAGCCAGACTTTCTGAATCAGTAAGTTTTCAGTGCAATGAGAAAGCCTGTTTCTGAAAATAAATAAAGAAGTAAGATAGAGAAGGACTAGCAAAGACATCTGACGTCCATCTCTGATCTCCACAACACACATGTGTACACACATAAATACACAACACAGATCCCTCCCCCCCCCCCACATACACACAACCAATGGCTTAGCTGTATGTACACTTGTCCATGGAGGTGTCAGCAAAGGAAAAAGAGTTGAGGGATTCCCAACCAATAAACTCTATCTCTTCAGTAAAGAGGCATATAAAATCAAATATAAAATATTCTGGAGCACAGTGATTCAAAAGAATGCTATGTGAGTAAGAGTTATTGAAAGACATAGGAAAGGAAGCCAATTAGGGGACATTTCAAATGTACTTAGAGTGCTACCAGGTCATGTCTTCATTTAGTTATCCACAAAATAAATACATACTGAGTTGCAATGCAGTCCAGGTAAAATACTTATTTCTTACATCATAAGCACAAATGGACACCAAGTTATTAAACATCCTCAGACTGTGAACTAGAAATGGCACCTCTGTCAGACCCCGGCTCCCAAGGCTCTAGCCAGAAGATAGAGCTCGAGTCACTGACTTTCTCTTGTTGGGGTAGGCTTTGATGTTTCAGGAGAGGGCTTTTTGTATACACCCCACAAACCCCTTATTAAATGATCTTGTAATGTTTTAAGCTTTTACATAATATCTTATCATTCCTCATGTACAGACAGAACTCTCTCACTAGTTTCCTAGGATGCATGAGCACCTTGGTGTACATTATCCTCAGAAAAGGAAGGAGTAATTAAGTTACCAGTGGCTTTTTAGGATAGACATCTGATTATCACAGCAATACTTGATTCATGAGGTTAAATAGAGACATATATGTCATATCTCAAAGTAATATTTTAAAGTGAGTAACATTGATTTACCCTTCTATTGTCTGTCTACATCTTCATCTCTTCAACCAACTTCAGCTTTCCTGCAAGGCAGGCAAGTTCATTTCCCCTAGGCCTGAAAAACTAAACCTGTTCCTCTTTGAGACCAGTGGTAGCTGGTTGGAATTTTCTTCTCCTTTTCACCCCTGCAAAGCCTCCCTATTAGTAATATTTTATATCAAGCTCTATATCCTTAAGATTCTAAACAGTTCCAGGTTATCTAAAGCAGTGGTACTCAGTTTCCTAATGCTGAGACCCTTTAATACAGTTCCTTATGTTGTGGTGACCGCCAACCATAACGTTATTTCATTATTACTCCATAGCTGTAATTTTACTACTGTTAAGAATCATAGTGTAAATATCTGATATGCAGGATATCTGATGTGCAACCCCTGTGAAAGGGTCATGCGACCCCCGAAGGAGTTGCTGCCCACAGATTGAGAAACACTGATCTAAAGGTTCTAGGGTATCAAAATTACTTTGCATTTGTTTTAATAACTAAATTTTACATTGAAGTTTCTGAGTTTAAAAAGAGAAGTTCTCCAACTTCACAAAATAGTAAACCCCACACAACTGAAGTTTACAGTCCCTTAAAAATTTAATACTTCATATGCCTGGGTAAATAATTCCAGAATGAGATTTTTAATTAAAAGAAAAAGAATGAATGAAAGAATATAGAGTTCCAAAGTAGTATATGCTTATATATTTTAGCTAAAAGGTAATGAAATAAGAATTAAATTCTTAAATTTAATAAAGACGAAAGAAACCACATCAGAAAGGCCACACCAATGTTGAGAAGTAGCCAGGGCTCTGTTGACTCAGATATTTTATTCTCTCTCTCAGGAATTCAAGTCATTAGTGGTGGAATGAGAGATGAGGTGATCTACTCATAAACATGGGACTCTGATTCAGCATGAATGTCACTGATTTTAATACCAGACACATCCATTTAGGTGGAGACTATTTGTTGAGAGCTGCTGAAGAGAATACCCACACTTGGGGAAAACGCACACCCTTAGCAACCAGTAATGATTAGACTCAAAACCACCAATCAGGATTTGGAGATTTCAAAAAACAAATAAATATGGCTTGGCGTTCCAGGCATTTAAACAAAAATATGTGTAGCAAAAAGTAGGTTGTGTTTACAAGTATTGCCCTTTCTTTGTGATCTTTTGGGAATTTTGCCCAAGTGAGTTCTGGGAAGTCAAACTGCATGTATATGTATATGTATATGTATATGTATATGTATATGTATGAATGCAGATATGTGTGTGTGAGCGTTGTGTGTGCACATGCATGTGTGCACAGGAGCATTGTCTTCTTCATAGTTTATAAAAGCATTTAAGTGGTGATATCCTGGATTGGTACACCAAAGTCTCTTATGCCAGCTGGAATCGGTCTGTGCTAAGTAGTTATCCACCTGAAATAGATACAAAATAAGCAGCCATTCCCATACTGGAGTTGCTCACCATGGACTTCCAACCACTTCCACCTGCTCATCTTCTCCAGGCCACAGAGATAAGAGAGCAAGGTGAAGGAAGGATGAGGGAAAACATACTTCCATTGAGTCAAAAAGCAAAAGTCCTCCCGTCCACATTCATTTCACTACTGTAGAGTGAGGGTATCAGAGTCAGGCAAGTCAAATGATGAAGTTGTCTTGTTTTCCCAATTGGTGAGTCAGGGGCTCAAATGCTTGGCTCTGCCACAATACATCTGCATTTGCCAAGAACTTAGTATGCCAGGACCGTCAGTGGGTATCATCGCAAGTATGACCCCTATTTTCATTAGTTTCTCCATTTCTTTGGAGAAGACAATCAAGTAGAAAAAGAATTTGGAACTACTTTATAAGAATCCCATGGAAATAGTTAATGACAACAAATAGGAAAGGGAATATGAGGGAATACAGCTTAAGTAGGGAGGCCCAAGAGTGGCTCCTGGGGGAATAAGACTTATGAGGGTAGGAAGACAGGCGGCTGAGAGAACAAACATTCCATAACAGTTCAAGGGCTCCCAGGTAAGGAGGAGCCTGGTGGCTTGTTCCAAGAACAGCAAGCCTAGGTGACTCCTTTGAGAGGCAGAGTGACAGGAGATAAAGCTCATGGTGTTCATGACAAGAACTAGAGGAGAAATGTGTGTGGGCACGCTCTGGGGATCCAGCCCTGTGCCACTGTGGGGATTAACACAGGCATGGGTGTTTCAAGCTGCTCTCTGCAGAAACCGGTCAACAGGAAAAGAAAAACAATTGAGCATAAGTCTTACCTGTGTTCCACCCTTTTTCCAAGTCAATGACTTTTTTTTCTCATCTTTTGTTATCAACCAAGGCAGAAGGTTTTCAGTTCGCACTGGGGCAAGGAGTCTTAAAATAAGACCTTCTTTTCTCTCCTTCATACATCACACTTGAAAGAGAAGATAATAGGACTGAAACTTTTTTTTATGCCCAAACATCAGAAAACAGAGCACTGTGCAAAGCTGAGATTCTTTTGTGCTGTGTCACACAATACCATGCAGGAGACGTGATCGGGAAAGTCAGACATTCCCTGTACTCATTCCAGCATTCCCCTCTCCCACTGAGGTTTCCAGTGGCATCTGAAATATGGAATGTGGGTGGAAGAAAGGTGGGGCTATAGTCCAACCAACTTACTCATTCGTGAGTTCATCCACTCGGTAAGCAAATGCTTACTGAGCACCTGTCCATTATGCTGAGTTTAGTGCTGGGGATTCCAGAACTGACATTTATTATGCTAGCTCATTTCACAATCATCGAGAGTGTATTCACATTTTTCATATTGCTATGATCATATAAATACCCAGCAAGAAGCATGTTAGAAGATGAAGGGTCTGTCTTGGCTTACCTTTAAAGAAAGAACATAGGCCATGGAGGTGAGGAAGGAAAGGTGGTAGAATCACAAGACAGCTGGTCATATTTTCTTCTGCAGTCAGGAAGCAGAGAGAGAGGAATGCTGGTGTGCTAGTTCCTTGCTCTCTCTCTCTCTCTCTCTCTCTCTCTCTCTCTCTCTCTCTCTCTCTCTCTCTCTCCTTTTTTTTTTACTTAGTATTGGACCCCAGCCTATGGATTTATAATATTCCCACTGAGGGTAGGTCTTCCTTCCAGTTAAACCTTTCTATAAACAACCTAATAAACACATCCAGATGTGTGTTTGCCTGGAGATTCTAAATCAAGATAAACCATCACTCATAGGAACCCAGGGCCTAAGGGAAGATTCTCCTTTATTGCCTTATCTCTTGCATGCAAATATATTGCCAACTCATAAGGATGATTTGTACTCTAGCTTCCCAAGAAGGAATCCAAAAACTGCCAATCTGACATAAAGAAAGAATAAAAGTCAAGGAGCATGAATAGAGGCAGGGTTCTCTGGCAAGAGGAAACGGTGGCGCTGAGGTGCACACAGAACACAGGATAACTCACAGTCTATGTGGGCAGCGTCAGTGGATGTGAGCTCACCTCTCTTCTCCGAAGAGTGTATCAGGAGACAGTCTTGCTTGGAAGAGATTTTCAAACCAAAGTCATCAATAAAGCTTGTGCCCACTTCAATAAGTGCTGTATCCAGACCATTTTGTCTTTCTGAATTCTACACACTAAATACCTTGGGAAAACTGAGCTGACAGTGGTGTATAATAAGATATTAGGCAATTGTGGCCATCAGAAATAGGAGGAAGAGAGTGCTTCTGCAAGGCTCCAGTGCAAAAAGGATACAGAATGGAGCCGAAAGAAATTAGCCTTAGTACAGCCGAGGGAGATCAGAAATGGAATGCTGCTCCCAGAGAAAGAACAGAAAATAAGTATCTTTGGCTGTAGATGGTAAGGTCATTGTTGAGTTGAACTCTCTGTAGACCCACAAGAAACATAAAGGCTTAGGAGAGCTAATACATCACGGGATGTGAAAAACCCCCCACAAGCAAGACATCATGCAACTGAAGCAGGCACACTATTTCTATGAGAATTTGGTACCAGCATTAATAGGGCAGAGATACAGCCAGAACACAATCAATTACTCTCCGGTTTTCCCAGAAAGGAAAACAAGCAAGAAGGTGAAGTGTGGAAAACTAGTAGAAACTAATGAAGAGGGGAGAGTGAAAAGGAGAGAGTTTCATGTTCCATCTAATATCCCATACATTCCATATCCCTGACTCACCTTGCTTCAACATCTTTTTTTGCATACCACTTAAGCATAACTCTCATTTTCCTTAGACCAACTCAGTGTAAAAATGGGGTTAGTTTCATGTGAAAGGTTCAAGATCCTTATCATTGCCTTTGCACACATACTAAATATTTTTCCAACTGAAAAAAAAAAAAACAGGCTAAAAACATCCACTTATAGAAGAGGCAAAATTTAAAAGAATCGCTTCATATTCAAAGGCTGATTTTTATTCTATCAGCTATTATTAGTCTTGGGGAATTACTTCCTATATGTACAGAGCCTCGGGAATATAGAGAAAGTGCTCTACCACTGAGCTACATCCGCAACCATTATAGGCAATTTCAAATGCTTATTTCTTGCCATAAGTTACGATGGAAGAAAAATCATTTACCAATTTACATATTTGTAATGGTGCTCCGCTGCAAAGGTAGAAATGAGTGTGTAACTTTGCTATCAACTCATTCCGTCCACCACAAAATCAAAAATTTAAATTTTATAGTGATTATTAATTATGGAATATATATATATATAAATATATATATATTCCCAATCTCATTCAGAAACATCACACTCCACCTATCAAAAAGCATACTTCCATTCCTCATGTCAGCCCATTTTGTCTGATGATGCCCTGCCTGGGTCTCTGCTCTGCGCCCTGCTTAGACCACAGGACTCAGTGCCCACCGGGATAGGATATTGGTCTTCCAAAACAAAATCTAAAGATTTTCTTCCCCTTGTGCCGATGCCAGCCTTACTCTTTCACTACACTTGTGTCTCTGCCACTCAACCCTCTTGGGCATGTCCTTGGCTTGCAAGAGCTTCAGCCTGAATTCTCTTTTATGAAAATGTGGCTCACTCCACCTGCACCTGAAAGAGCCCTACTCCTCTGTCAGAAGCCCAACCTTTCCACCATTCCACCCATCGCAGAACCTTGAAAATAACACTCGTCCTTAAACATTTGCAATGTTTTTGTTGTTGGAGGACATGGCAGGGAAAGCTTTGCCAGTGACTGGGTGATAAGAAACGGCAGAGACACCATCAAGCCAGTTAAAATACCAGCAGGAGGAGGAGGGGCTCAAAGGCTTCACCATTAGCTGAGGAACTGTTACCGGTTGGTGGCAGCTGGGGAAAAAGAGAATCACTTTCTTTAGGCCTATGTCCACTCGGCAAGTTAAAAAATAAAAATTAAAAAAAAAAAGAGGGCCAGGCGTTGGTGGCGCACGCCTTTAATCCCAGCACTCGGGAGGCAGAGGCAGGCGGATCTCTGTGAGTTCGAGGCCAGCCTGGGCTACCAAGTAAGTGAGCTCCAGGAAAGGCGCAAAGCTACACAGAGAAACCCTGACTCGAAAAACCAAAAAAAAAAAAAAAAAAAAGAGGAAGGAATATGAAGTTGAGATAGGTTCCTGAGGGAAGTTGGGGAATAAGAAGGTGGATATGATCAACATACATATGTATAAAATTTCAAAGAATATATGAAAATTTCAAAAAAGTTACAAGGAACCCTACAGATAACTTAGTTCAGTTGCATTGTATTGGTTTTGTCCATACGTCTATTGATGCCCCATCTCTCAGGGAGGCTCTCTGAGGTTAAATTCATCCTTTCCATGTCAAGCCCAGTGCTCACACACAGTTAGATATTTGCTAGATTGTTTGGAATTGCAATCTAAAAAGTATCTGCTGGACTGTATTGATATGAAAATATCCAAGCTGACAAGATGACCAATGTAGGTTAATACATACCTGTAGGTGGTTCCTGTAGGACAGCCATGAAGTGTATCCACTCCAAGAAT
>CABHPR010132308.1:0-18827 GCA_902168415.1 Peromyscus melanophrys | reverse complement strand
AGATAGATAGATAGATAGATAGATAGATAGATAGATAGATAGATAGACAGAAGTTATACCACTTGAGGTGATGCTATTACCCCCAAGAGCCATAGACTACCTAAGAAAATCCCAGTGCCAGCAGGTATAGAAGACCTCTCTTAGAGTTGGTCTAACTCTCAAAATAATAAAGGCTATTACCTTGCCCTTGGTAACCTCCCAGAACTTGAAAGTAAGACCTTATGGCTGATGACACCATACACTATGGACACAGCATTTAGAGGTATTGAGCTTGAAATGACATGCAAGTATCTTTCCTGAGGCTTAAGTACTCACAGTATTGAAAGATGCTGTGCAAGACTCAAGGGGAGAAAAGCAGCTCAATAATCCTACACAGCTGTAAAGCCTATCAACCACAGCAAAGGTCAACATGGAAGACATCTCCAAGAGTGCAATAATGGCTCTTATATACTGGAGATAACCAACAGCTAATTCAACATTAGGCCGACTCAATAGGAGGGAATTCATGTTTGGTGTTTTAAACCCAGGCAACCATCCATGGCTGATGGGGTCATGGACCTTAGAAGAGGACCTGCTACTGCCAATTTCCTAAACCAGAATTCAGTATTTTCTCACTGAATTCTAAACAGGAATCCTTTATATACAGAGATAGTGTAGCTTTTACCCCTCAACCAAAGAAGCTTCTCTTTGCAGCTGAGACCATTACAGAAAACCACAACTGGTCAAAACGTAGAGAAGAACTGGCCTTGGGATGGGTGCCTAACTCTAACTGATATATCTCTAACACAACCCTACTCCCAAGGCTCATAGAGCATCATGGAAGACTTTAAGAGGCAGAAGACCAGGATGTCATCAGCAAGAAAGTGTGTTCTACACATGACATGGAACTGCAACCGTGAAATCTCAAAACTTTTGTTACCTAAACAAAGTCTGTCCAACAACAACACCATTTGCCATGTCACCATGGAGGAAGGAATGCTTCTAGGGCCCTGTACCTCAATGAAGATCTATAGCTAATTAGTAGCTGCAAAGAGAGGAAGAATCAGTCTTCTCCAGAGACAAGAACACTGATTGTTTATCCAGTCTTAAGTGGTCAGCCCTTAAGCAAATACACATATGAGAAACACTAAATAAACACGTTAGTCTGTATTTACATGTACATGTGTATATATGTGTGCCTGTCTATGTGTTTGTAGGGGTGTGTGTGTGTGTGTGTGTGTGTGTGTGTGTGTGTGTGTGTGTGTGTATGTGTATAACAATCATTGAAGAGATTGTGAATTGGGATGACATGGGAAGAGTTGCAGGGAGTAGAGGGAGGCATAGAAATGATATAATAGTACGCATGTATAAAATTCTCAAACTATGTTTTAAAATTAAAGTAAAACCTTTTGACTGAATTGGAATATATTTGATCACAAAGATTGGTGAATACTGGCTTAAAATGTGTGTGCAAATGGTTAAATTGTTTTCAATGATTAAGCCGGGTTTACACAGCTAATAATGTGGCTGGGTCTGATGTCTCTTACCGATATTTCAAACACTCAGGAGGTGGATGAAGAAGGATCATCTCATCCTGTGCTTAAAGCCATCAGGATCTAATCTAGAAAGACCTTAGCCTGAAAAAGAAAAAAAATCAAATAATCCTACTTTTGGGGGGACAAATTACATAGAGAAAGGCCTCCTAGTTTGTTGAGGTTGCTGTGATGAAAATACCATTGACTACAAGTCTTAGATAAATAAGATATACCTCACAGTTCTTGAGGAACTGGGAAGTCTAAGATTGAGTAGCAGCTCTCATGTCAGGGGACTCATTTCCTGGTTCACAATAATCTAAAGACATTAATCATGTTCATGAAGACACTGTCCTCATGACCTAGTCATTACCTAAAGGCCACACCTCGAACCATCACGTTAGGATTGTCAACATATATATTCAACCCAGCTATGGCTTCCATCAGAAAGTATTTCTTCTGGGTAGGGAAGGATTAAATAAAGCTATATAAGGCCCCCAATGTGCTAGAGACAAAATATCATCTATAGTAGGACTCAGACCCTAGGGAAGCCTGGCAGAAGCTTCAGAGATAAAAGAAGTAGCTGAGAGCACCTATAGATTCTGTAGGACCTATGACTAGTACAACTTGCAAACAACCTCAGCCCAAAAGACATTAAACTGCACCAAATTACATAAAGTGTGCCTCACACCATGCCAGAAAGTTTTCTACCTTTTATTAATTTAAGAGGAAACAGGAGGTGTTAGGCCTTAGGTAAAATAACTTATTATTTCTCAGTAGAAAGAAAACAGATTTCTTAATCATAGAATACAGGGATTAAATACCTGTTCACCTACTGATTACCTGTCGAATCTCAAGCTGGTTTCTTGACTTCTCTGCATTCTTCACTCTACTTATTAACTTAGCATGGCACTAACATGTCCCACAGGCCAGCTCTGATTAATGATGCGTTCCCCAAGCCTAAGTTTTTCTTGAGTTTCACAATGTATTAAGCCTGCTAACACTCGGAGCATAATTTCCTGTTCTTATTTTACTTATGCACATTTCAAAAGAAAGCTTTGTATCTCGTCATAATAATAGCTCAGCATAAACCAAAAGCACAATAAAGACAAATGTGTATCTCCTGCAACTAGTCAAAACACCTTTTTTTTTTTTTCTAAGTTATCAGGGAAACGTATTTCTGTTCTCTTGGAGTGATGATCAGAACATTCCTTTTGTTCACAAAAGTGTCCCAGTCTAGACAACCAATGGTACGACCACCCTGCCTGAAATCACCTCTGTGCTACCCTGGAGGCAGCATATTATGTCATGAAACACTGACTCATGTGGAGGACCACCTAACAGAGGAACCGGACAGTTGAAGGTGCTCAGCCAGGGAGAATTATCTTCCTACAAAGGAGGTTAGATATGGTCCTTGTGGCTCTAGAATATGAGAGATAAGGGGATAAACTCTGTGGGAAAATGGGCCAGAGAGAGCAATAGCTCTGACAGAGGATTCTTTCATGTACTGGAATCCCTATATTCTAGTACCAGGAAAGGACACACACTAGATGCAGGTGACTTTTATGTAAATGTATTAATAGATGAACATTACTCAGCAACAGTGAAAGGAAGAGAGGACTAGGTCTTCAGCAAAACAGAGTAGCAGCAAGTCAACTCTTCCACTGACCACTCTGCCTGTCCCACTTCTGGGAGCAGGGAAAAAAAAGAAAAGGAAAAAACAAAAAACAAAAATTGAAAGACCAGAAACCATCATAAAAGTTCTACTGTTTTAAACTGAATTGAGATGAAGTGTTTTAGTAGAGATTGTGAGAACGGATTGAGCTCAGATTCTCTCTTAGACCTTGAGTTTAATGAATAATAATTGTGTGTAAGGACAGAACACACTCAAAAATCCAAGCTTTCTAAGCATCTAACTTATCTTCTGTAGCCTGGAAAACATTCTCTTGAACAAATTATGTAGCACTTCTACTACAGAATACTTACTGGTAAAACTTCTAAAAATTGTAGACCAATCCGTAAAGACAGAGAAGTTTGGACCACTCCTGTCTTCCAGTAAGAGATAAAGCCTTGTCTAATAATGTCTCCTCCATCTTGAATGAGAACCAAGATTCCTTCCAAAGCAAAAAGAATGTCTCCAATTATACAAAGTAAACAAAACAAAACAAAGCCTGTGTTTTAGACATAATATAATATACATATTTTTAAAGTAGGGAAAACGCTGTTGTCCTTTAGCAAATATCTTGGTTTCAGTACAAAGTGTATTCTAAGTTGTCTTACCATAACAGGAGTATTGTTTAGTCATTTTTTTACTTTCAATCTAAGCTGAGAATCACAGCTTTTGTTCCACATGAAAGGCATTCATGAGGACATACTAAATATCAAAAAAAGTAATAAAAAAAGATTTACAAAAGCAAGTGAAGCAAAATATTAGCCCTTTTAAAAGGTCAAAGAAAATTTTTGAGTAAATAGAGTTCGAGGCATATGCCCTCTGAGGCTTCTGAAAACTCCTTTAGGGGCCAAATTCGTTTCCAAGTGAAGTAGTTTTGAAAGTGGTTTCAAGTCTTCTGGTGCGTTATTATCTAAATCAATATAGCACTTCCTCTGTCTGCCCATCAGCAGGTGCTGAGGCATGCAGAAAGCACGAGAGGCTCCCATGCAAGGTACTTCCCCAAGACCTAGTACCATAGTTCTGAGTGCTGCGTGTACTTTGATGCAAGTTTTTAGAGCAAGCACAGGCATTAGGTGTGGGTTTCCTTTAGTGTAGCAGAATAGATTGCAAAATGCAGATTATTACACACTGGGGTATTGGAGATATGGTTTGTTGATGTTTTAAAGGAAGGTTTGGGACAAGCTTTAGTTGAAATTACTTCTATGCAAAATTCTAGAGAGGTCAACGGAGGTGGCATCCATGCTGGGCCTTTTTGCTTTTATGGCTAAGTCTTGGTTGTCATGGTCACTAAATGGCAGTAATCTGTAGTTACTCTTGAGGAGCATTTCAACTTTAAAGGAATATCTTAGCTTCAAATTGATCTAGAGAGTCAATGCAGTCCACATGAAAATTTCAAAAGACTTCCTCTGTCAAAATTCAAGTACTGATTTTGAAACTGATACCAAAGCGAGAATGACCTAGAATTACCATAGTAATTCTCTAAAAGGAATTAATTTAGAGCAAGGAATTACTTGACTTTTAAAATTTTTTCAATTACTTGATTTTAAAATTACCATAAAACTGCATAATCAAACTGTTGTAGCAATACAAACCAACGTATAGAAAAGGGGAGAGAAAAATATAGACAGAGTAATATATATATATAATTTTATAAATTTGCTTTTAGTGTAACATTTTTGTTGATGAAATACATATACGAATAAGTTACAACATTTTATATTATGTATATATTGTTTAATGTACTAGCTAAGCCACGTCAATTAACATGTGTGTAACCTCAATACTTAGTGTTTTTATGGTGGTAAGAATTACAATCACGGATATAATCAACAGAGAGAGGAAACTGACAACCTAAAGAATTTGAAAATATGTTTGTGCATTATTTATTCAAGAAGGTATTGATATCCAGAATATATAAAGGACACAATCAACCACAGAAAAGCACAATAGACAATTGATCTGAATAGAGATTTCTTCAAAGAAGCCATAGAAATGGACGCGTGTATTGGAGGATGAAAACCACCACGGGAATGAAATCAAAGCACAATAAGGTATCATCTCATCACAGAATAGCTGCAATCAAAGGACAGAACTGACATGTGCTGGGAAGCATGAAGAGGAAGAAACTCTTCAAAACTTTGCTAGCAATGTAAATTAACACACTCATTATGTAAAATAATAAAAGGAATCCCTTTACAAAAAACTAAAAGTAAAATTATCATGTGAATCAGTAGTTCCATTTTGGGAATATAGCCAAAGAAATTGACTTTGTCTATCAAAGAGATATTGTTACCCTCATTTATTGAAGCAGGAATTCATAATAGCCAAAATGAGGAGTGACTCTAGGTGTCTTATCAACTAACGAAAGGATAACAAAAATGTGATGCATATATAATATATATATATATACACATAAACATATATGACAGAATGCTCTTAAGCTGTAATAAAGATACAACAGCCCACCCTTTGCAGCAATATGGATAGACCTAGAGATACATTATAATATCAAGAATATCAAGTGAAATACACCAGGCATAGAAGGACAACTAACACAATATTTCACTCATATTTGGAATATTAAAAATCTGAACTCATGGAAGTGGAGTACAATATAGCGGATAGCAGAGTCCAGAGACAACAGAAGGGAAGGATGTGGGCAGACTTATTAACAACACAAAGTTACGACAAGATAGAAGTTCTGGCATCCAATATTATGGAATGGTGATTATTTTAACAATATTATGTGGTCAAAAACAGCTTAACAGTGAACTAGAGAGATGGTACAGTGGCTGAGAATACATACTGCTGTTGCAGAGGACCTGAATTTGGGTCCTTGTACCCACATAGGGTAACTCACAACTGCTGAAACTCCAGCTCCAAAGGATCTGACACCTCTGGCCTCTGCACACACCTGCACTCATGTGCATATACCTGCATGATGACATACACACACATGCATAATTAAAAATAATCCAACTGAATCTCTTAAAATAAAAAACTAGAGGATTGTGAATGCTCTCATCACAAATGTTTGAAATAAAGGATAGTCTAAGCATGCTAATTGCCTGATAGACAACGTGTCAATGGATGAAAGCATCACACTGTACCCCATACAGAAGTTTAATTACTACCCTTCTGTAAAACTTTTCCTAGTAATTTTCAAATATACAATATAGTTAATTTTATTTAGTAGCACACATACAGATCTCCTGAACTCATCATTCTTTAATTTTATATAAACCAGCATCTTTCTACCATTGGTTTCCCAAAATCCTGATAACTGCCTTTCTACTCCACCTTTTAAACAATATTTTTATAAATTGGAAACACGAGGTCATATGGTATTTATTTTTATATTACCAGCTTATAGTGTCACTGAGGCTCATCTGAATTTTTTAAATGACAGGAGTTTCTCTTTAAAATTCTGAGTAAAATTCCACTGTGTTTATACATCACATTTTCTGTTTTCTTTTTTTTTTCTTTCTTTCTTTTTTTTTTTTTTTTTTTTTTTTTTTTTTTTTTTTTTGGTTTTTCAAGACAGGGTTTTTCTGTGTAGTTTTGGTGCCTGTCCTGGATCTCGATCTGTAGACCAGGCTGGCCTTGAACTCACAGAGATCTGCCTGCCTCTGCCTCCCAAGTGCTGGCATTAAAGGCGTGCACCACCACAGCCCAGCTCACTTTCTTTCTTTTTTTTTTTTTTTAACTGACATAAAATTACATCATTGCCACCCTTTGCTTCTTCCAGGCTTTTGTAGCTACCCTCTCTTGAACTCCCCAACTCTGAAGTTCATAGCCACTCTTTCTTTGTTATTGTTAAATATATATGTGTGTGTGTATACATACACACATACATACAAATCAACCTGCCGGCTGAGTCCTTGTTTGTTAGTGGTGTGTATATGGCTTCAAGGCTGAGCATCTTCATCGGGTAACCAGTAACAGGGCTCATCACCAGGAGACATCACCAGGAGAATGGCTAATTCCCATTCTCCCAGCAGCTGTAGTTCTTTGTCTAGGGTGAGATCCCATGAAGTTTTCCTCCTTCCATGGTAACATGTCCATTGTACTGCCATTGTTCTGGTCTTGTTTATGCTGCTATTTCTTGGAGACACGGTTTCATAGCAGACTTCCTGGTATTCTGTCTCTTACAATCTTTCTACTCCCTCTTCCACAGTGTTTCCTAGATGCAGGAGCCATAAGTGCAGGACCCATAAATGCAGGAGTCATAGATGCAAGAGCCATAGATGATGCATGCAGGAGCCATAGATGCAGGAGCCACGGATGAGCCATAGATGCAGGAGCTATGATATAGATGCATCTCTTGGATCTGGGCTTCCCACAATCTGACCATCTCTGCATTGGGTGTGGTTTTCTGCGATCATCTCCATTTGCTGTAAAGACGGGCTTCTTTGATGAGGGTTAGTAGCTCCACTTTATTGCAGGTATAAGGATAAGATTTAGAATGCAGTTAGGAATTATGCTGACCTAGCAAAGTGGCGATAATAGATTCTTTTCTGATGTCTGTAACCTCACAAGATCAGGAAAGCCGGCTAGGTTTCCAGTACTAGGCGTGATCCTCTTCCTGTTGGGTGGGTTACAAGTCCAACTAGACAGCTGTTGGCTACCATTTGTTAAGTGCCATTTCTTGCATCTCTCTACATATCTTGTGATGCTGGTCATTGCTGCGGCCCACAGATGATGCAGATGTGTGGGACTGGTGTGCATTCCCCGGCACAATGCATAGATGCTGGAATTGTAAAGGCTAGATGGACAGAAAATCTCCTTGTTAGATCCAGCTCAGATCATCTGAGTCCTGCATCCTAAGTGTGCAGTCTTCAGCCATAGGCCCACCTCCAATGCCTGAGAGGCAACTGAAGTCCACATTGACAATCTATATTGTTTTGAGAGTCACCTGGACTATCTTGACCAATCATTTGTAATAAAATATCTCCTGCTTGGTATTTGGGGTTATGTTAGTCTATGGCTCTTATGAGGAGCATATTGCCAGACCCAGAAATACAGTGGCCACGTGTTCTCTCTCATCTGAGGTTCCTTGCTTTAGATCCTCACATTGGCTATAAAACATGGAGTAATCACAGAAACAGGAATGTATAAAGTAACTGGGGAGGTGGCAGATGGGCTTGGAAGGGGATAGCAGTATATGGGTCATATGAAATGGGGGATCTCCAACTGGGGAGGAGGGAGAGAGTTCAATACAGAAGGAGAAGGAGGGATGAAGGACAAATAACACCAAATGTTTTATAAAACCTCAAGGAATCATAATATTTTACATTTACCTAAAATTATACAGAATACACATAAGTATATATAAACATATACATCACATAGTATTTATCCATTTGCTATAGTTTTAATTGGCTCCCCAGAAGGCATGTGTCATAAACATTCCCCATGATGAAATAATGTTGAAAAGTCAGAAGTAATGGAAGTATTTGGATCATGAGAGCACCAATCTTGTGAGTAGATTAATGCTACATATTTATGTATACATGTGCATTTGTACATATGAGAAAGGCTTTTACTAAAAGACTCAATATTGAATTTTATCTCTTGATCCTCCTCTTTGCCTTTACACCAGGAGACACTGTAGGAAGAAGGCCTTTGAGAGATGCTAGAGCCATCAATTTTGGATATCTCTGCTTCCAGAGCTATAAACCAATAGATTTCTGTTCATTACAGGCTATCCAGAATGTAGTATTCTGTCATAGGAAAAAAATTCACTAAAGCATGTATCACTCTGATAAACATTTACAGTGGCTCTTTATCTTAACTGTTATGAACAGTGCCTCAGTGGCCAAGGGTCATGGTGAGTTATTTGACTTTAAATGAAGGTATTAGTGAAATTCAGTGAGAAGACAAATGTAGTCTAGGCTGGCCTTAAATTCACAATTCTGCCTCACCCTTCCAAGTGCTACTGTTACAGGTGTGGGCTCTTGTTATTTTTCCGTTACCGTGATAAAATGCAATGCTTGTAAGGAAGGAAGACATTTATTCCTGTTTAGGTTCTAAAGAGATAAAAGTCCACAATGACGGAGAAAGCATGTCAGCAGGATCAGGAAACAAGATGACATTTCATCCAACACAGAAAGCCCACTCCAGTGATACGCTTCCTCCAGCAAGGCTCTCCCTCCTAAGGATTCCCTATACTAAGTATTCAAATGCTGCACCTATGGAGAAGTTCTCATCTAAGCCACTACATTTGGCCCCTGGCCCACAGAGGCTCTGGCCATCTTATCATGCAAAATGCGTTTAGTCCAACTTCAGAAGTCCCTATAGGCTTTAACAGTCTCAACATTGTAGAAAGTACAAGGTCTCTTCTGAGACTCTAGTCAATCTCCTAAATATGAGCCCTGTAAAATCAAGAAACAAATTACATGCTTTCAACATACAATGGCATGGAATATACACTCTCAATCCAAAAAGAAGGAATGGAGGCATAGTGAGTAGAGATTGAACCACAGCAAGACCCAGACCTAGTAGGGCAAACATCAACTCCCATAGTTCCCTGTTCACTTACGGCTTTAGTTGCAAAATGCTTGGATGGTTCTGCTCTTTCAGTTCTGCTGTCTACAACACACATTTTTCTCTTGGAAGAACTGCCTTCAGCTCTTCTTGGAAATGTGTCACAGACATCTCAACATCTTGTAGTCTCCACTACAACGCAGGCTTCACTATTACCACATCAAGAATTGGTCTCTCCGGGCCTCCTCAAGGGGACTCCAATCCTACCCAACATTGCCTAGCTTCTGCAGTTCTTCCAAACCCCAGAGAAGAAGTCATGACATTATCAACATTGAATCTTTCTCATCTCCCAAATCAGTGCCATATGGACGACAGTGATAAGTTCACCTGCCAGGTATCAGGGATCACATTTCATGTGCACATGGGAAGCACAGACAGAGAACAGAAAGTGAACCAAGGCTACAACTCTCAAAACCCCTAGAAAGACTCTACCTCTTAAGGGTTTCATAACCTCCCAAACAGCACCACCAAATGGAGACCACGTTTTCAAATATGTGGGCCTGTGGGGGACATTCCTCATTCAAATCACAACAGGCCCCATACCCAGCACAACAGTTATAAAATACCATAAATTATAGGAAATATTTTAAAAGCACATAGCATCCTGGTGGCTGGGGAGATGGTTCAGTGGGTAAAGTGATTACTGTACAAGCCAGGAAGCTTGAGTTCCCATCCCCCAAATCTACTGTGGTGGTTTGAATGAGAACGTCCCCCATAGACTCGTATGTTTCATACTTAGTCCCCAGTTGGTGGAATTGTCTGGCAAGGATTAGGAGCTGGAGCCTTGCTGGAGGAGGGACAGTCTTTAAGGTTTCAAAAGACACACCACGCTGTTCCCAGTGTGATCTTTCTCAGCCTCTTGCTTGTAGATGGAGATGTGAGCTCTTAGCTGCTGCTCCAGCTGCCTGTCCACTGTTACCCCATGCCACCATCATGAACTCTGACGCTCTGAAACTGTAAGCTCCAGATAACTCTTTCTTCTATAAGTTGCCTTGGTCATGTGCTGTGGAATAATCTTTCTGGATACTATGAAAGTGTGTTGCTTTCATTGTTAATAAAAAGCTAATTGGTTGATTGCTATGCTGGATTTTTGGGGGCAGAAAGAATGCTGGGGAGGAAGAAGGGCAGAGTCTCAGGAGTCATGAGGAGATGCAGAGGAAGCAGGAGATGAACTTTCAAGGTACCAAGTCATATGGCAGAGGGTAGATAAGAAATATGGGTTAATTTAAAATGTAAGAGTTAGCTAGTAACCAGCCTGAGCTATCAACTGAGCATTTTTAATTAATATTGAGTCTCTGTGCATTTATTGGAGAGTTGGCAGTCCCGATGAAAAACTCCATCTACAGTCATGGTGTCTTATTCCAGCAATAGAAAAGTAACTAATATACCGACATATAAATCCAGATGCAGTAACACATCTGTCTGTAATCCTCGCACTCCTACAGGGAGATGGGAGGAGGAGACAGAATGACCCAGACACTCATGGGCAAGCTGGCCAGGTATATACAGTAGTGAACAAGAGGAGAGCCTGTCTCAAACTAAATGGAAGGCAAGAATCAACACTAGAGATGTCCTGACTTCCCTATGCACACACCCACCCACACAGCGGCTCATCCTGATTTGCATGACTCTATTAACAATATTATCCATAACTTAAATGATCTGGCTCTTCTATTTAATGCAACTATGCCATGCTTGTTCAGAAATCTGGAAATGGAAGGTGGGAACTAGAATATTGAATTTCGAAGCATGTGAAAGCTCATATTTGTATAACAGAGTTGCAATAAAGGCTGCGTTGAGTCATGCCGAGGCTTTCATTCCTTCCTTGAGTAACTTGTGAATTGAAAACAAAGTGCCCTCCAAGCTGACTTGCTATGCTTCTGCCTTCATCAGAAGTGATTAACGAGACCCAAAGGTACTTTTTTTTCCCACAGAACGGAGAGATTTCTAAGAAAATTTATTTTGCTGAAATCACTGCTGCAAATTCAGATCTTAGTTAACAACATACATGTTCTCTTTGTGCTCATTATGGTTTTCTGCAAAAACCTGCCCAACATAGTGATTTTTTTATGTGATATTGCTTTAATGACTTTTTTCGAATCACGTGTTTACATATTATAGTTTTATGAATTTGGAGGAGTGAAAATACCTTCCAATTTAAAAATGTCTGTGAGGATTTTCACTTAAAGAGACATCTTGAGATAATTTTTGGACCTCAGGGAAATGTTTGAAAACATCAGCTAACATTTTGCTCTTTATCGCAGATGACAGTCTTTGGATTTGTATTAGGCCGTGTGTGTGTGTGTGTGTGTGTGTGTGTGTGTGTGTGTGTGTGTGTGTTTCCAAGTTGGAGTCTACCAGCTGTGTGGCATACATCAGAAAACCCTGAGTTTAAGATGGGTAGGAAAGTATGGAAAGGTCTTTAATTAAAAAATTCCTAGTTGGCATATATACAGATGAGGTACCATGCTTGTAGAAAATAATTTACCTGTCACTTTGTGCTTTTAACATTTACTCTGTTTCCTTGGTGATTCTTAATATTTTCCTTTCTGTGTTCAGTTTTCATCTGTGCAAGGGAAACAAATGAACATCACCATTTGGGGAGTTTGTTATTATCTATTGTTGCTGTTACATACACACACACACACACACACACACACACACACACACACACACGCACACACATGCACACTCATGCACACACACACTCACAGAGGCAAGCCTAATGTGTCAGTGAATAATTGTGTATTTGTAATTCTTTCCAATAAGAGGGGAATGATTCCTTGTGGCCGATGCTGGAAAATGACAATCACTTAAATGCAAATAAATTTAATTTATATCCTATGCACTTACTTTGATTCCTTTTAATTTTTGACTTAACTTCTACTAAGACAACACTTCATGAGAATGCACAGGAACTAGGAAAAGAGTCAGTGTGCTATTTCTTTGTAAGTTCTAGCGTGATTGAGGAAACCACAATGACATGCCTGGCCAGTGAAGGGTGTGGGTGTGATGAAGACAATGACGAATGAGTGGTAGGTCTGAGAGAATGTGAACAAAGAAATGCTATGTCCAGAAGGACCTAGGGAAACAAAGTCTTTGCTTACAGCTTAGACAGGTGCACAAGGAGGGCAGGAACATTTGCTCCCCTCACTCCTAGGACTCAGGATACAGTACAGAAAAACAAACCAACCCTAAATAAGAAGTCTTTGTAAGGTTAGTAATGTGGACACTGAGGCTTAGTTAGGGTTGACACAGACCATATCAACCATAAAGGGTGGCACAGGGGGAGCCTTTTAAAGCCCTGTCTAAGAAACTTACAAGATCAGCAGGCAGCTTCTCCTCAGCTTTCATGATCTAGGAGGGGGTCTGATCCCCAGGGGAGTCCTCCAAAGGTCCCCCTTTGTAGACAGGTCCCTTTGGTAAGATTTACTCCCCAGATCGGTTAATAAGATGGGTGAGTGTGTATGTGTTTTAATAACCTTACACTGAATTTTAACAGTGCAGGAAAAAGAATAAAAACACATCAATGCTTTAAAACAAGAATAACCTTGTATAGTTGAGGGTCTTTCTTTTTCTTTAATCTTCAATAAGGCCTGCTCTGGTAGTTCCGATGAGATAAACTGGCTTTATCACTTTGAGATCATGGATTTTGCCATATGGAGCGAGAGTTGTGCTGAAAATGAGATAAATCAGCGTAGCTCTAACAGGCGCCTGAAATTGTCCTCTGACCAGGATTATGGGTCCTGCTGGGGAAACACATGGCTTGTGGCTCACCTGATTTAGCAGAAGCAGCCTGTGTTTAATGGGAAGGCTGCTGGCTTTCACTTTCCTGTGGATGCTGTGCCTACAGGAAGTTGGTTAGTGAGGTAGAGCTGGAGTCTACCGGGAAAAGAAATCAATGCTGCCTGACCACCTTTCCACGATGCAGGACACCTTGTGAAACGCCCTGGACCCCTAGCCCTTTGCTGTTCTTTCTACTTCCCGTGTAACTCCTCATTCTTACTGAGCAGTCTTCAAAGCCTCACCTGAGTATTTCCTAAATGTGAAGATCACTTGTTTGTTCTGTTTGGTTTTTTTCTATCTGTTTTTGTTGTTGTTGTTGTTGTTTTATTGTTACGGCACGGCCTTACTCTGTAGCCCAGGACGACCTGGAACTCATACATAGCTCAGACCGACAATGAATGTGTGGTAATCCCCGTGTCTCAGTTTTCTTAAGTACTAAGACTACACAGCCATGAACCAGCATACCTGGCTCCAAACACAGAGATTTTTATTGCAGCATTTCCTGATCCCCAACAGCTAATCCTACTGGGATGTCCCATCATTACCTCACTCTCAATATACCCCAAACTCCATTCCCTGGAAAACGGACCCCCTTTCCCAACTTCTATATTCCTCTTAGTTGTTGGACCACACACACGGCCACTGCAGTGTGAACCCACAAGCCTCGGGCCTATTTTCTATGTGTTTAACATGCTCTTATAATCCCAGTTTACTGTGATAAAGGATAGTACCCATTTTAATCATAGGAAAAGTATTTATCAGTTTGTGCCTCATGAGCGGGGCATGATACATGGCTCTGTTTAGCTGTATACATGGTGCTGCTTAGCTGTATACATGGTGCCGCTTAGCTGCACAAGGTAGAATCATCCTGCCTCTGTGCTTACACTCCAGGGGCAAACACTGCTTGTAAAATCGAATCCTTCAGGGAAACAGGCTGAAAACCCAGTTTTATACATGTTATACCTTAAAGCAAGGCTCCCACTGATCTCAACGCCTGCCTGAGCTCCTACATAATGAAGTTACTATTGCCCTGTGCTCATATAAGTACACAGCCTTTCTCCTTTTCATCATGCCACTCAGCCAGACTAGATGGACATGAAGCGCTGGGCTCTCTGATGGACATGCCTTGACGGACATGTGAAGCTACTAACTGTCGTCTCCCCTCTGTGTTGTTATCGTCCGGTTGCCTTTCTTTCTGTCTCCTTCTGGCCTTTCGTTTGACAGCAGCTTGTTATTATCTATCAGAATCTCAAGAAGACAGAAACTTTAAAAAAAAGTGTGTTTTCTTTATAGACAAATGTTAGTTTCTAGAGACTGCTAAAGCTGCTCCTGGGATAGAAAGCGTGTGACAAATCTAAAACAGGTAAGAGAAGCCAAGCTGAGGGACACACGTTAGTCACTTAGAGATAGTTCATCAGAGGCAAAAGAAGCCCTGCACTCATCAAAAGGGCTGAGGAGTGATGGAATTGGGGATGTGACTTTGGAAAACTTGATGGTTCTTCCCCTAGGGAAGAAAAAGGTGTGTGTGTGTGTGTGTGTGTGTGTGTTGAAAAAAGCAAGAAAAATTTTTAAATATTTTACCCATTGGGCCTCAGAAATAGTGATGGATGAATAAGTCCCAGTGGTGGGGATGTTTTCCTCAAGCAGGGATGACAGTAAGGATGGAAGCCCAAAGTCTTCAGAAGGCTCAGAATACACACAGCCAGTGACAGCTGGGACCAGAGAAGCAGAAATAAGCCAAAGGCAAAATGCACTGGTAATCAGTGGATGGTTGTCAAAAGGAGGACCCTGATGGGTGATGTCATTCTGTATGCTGTGAATATGTGTTGCTCTGATTGGTTGATAAATAAAGCTGTTTGGCCAATGGTGAGGCAGAATCAGGTTAGGTGTGACATTCTAACTTGCTGTGGGATGGTCTGTATGTCAAATTGCTCTGATTGGTCAATAAATAAAACACTGATTGGCCAGTGGCCAGGCAGGAAGTATAGGCGGGACTAACAGAGAGGAGAAGAAAGAGAACAGGAAGCTGAGTGAAGGAGACACTGCCAGCCACCGCCATGACAAGCAGCATGTGAAGATGCCGGTAAGCCACGAGCCACGTGGCAAGGTATAGATTTATAGAAATGGATTAATTTAAGATATAAGAACAGTTAGCAAGAAGCCTGCCACGGCCATACAGCTTGTAAGCAATACAAGTCTCTGTGTTTACTTGGTTGGGTTTGAGAGGCTGTGGGACTAGCAGGTGACAGAGATTTGTCCTGACTGTAGGCCAGGCAGAAAACTCTAGCTACACTAACTAAAGAGAGGAAGGAAAAAGACAGAGAGAGGAGGCCCTGCTAGCCACCTCTAGGAGAAGGAAGATGTAAAAGCACCTGTAATTCACAAGCCATGTGGCAAAGTATAGATTTATAGAAATGGGTTAATTTAAAATATAAGTGCTAGCTAGCGAGAAGCCTAAACCATTAGGCCATACAGCTCATAATTAATATAAGCCTCTGTGTGTTTATTTGGATCTGAGCTGCTGCAGACAAGGCAGGACACAGGAAAACTTTCAGCTACAGTACCCTTTTAAAGATTGGCCTAGAATACTCAGTAGCCACTTGGGCAAACTCAAACTCGCAAGAAAATTGGAGCTTGAAAGAATTCAAGAACCTTTCCAAGGAGATCCATTTAAAACTCAAGAAAGGGACAGCTGTTGAGTGAGGAGGAAAGTTGTGAGGATTCTAGAAAAAGACTGTAATAAAGAGGAAAATACTCAAACTTGGTGCCATTAAGGATACCAAAAGCCAAGGAGGTGGCTCTTTTTTAAGTCAACAATGAAGTGGTTTTTTTTTTCAAACTCACAAATAGGTAAAGGCTGATGAGACAATTTTTACACAGTAAAATGTCTCTAACATAGAAGCTAAGCAAAGTTTCATTTTTTTTCTTACTCATTGTCCAAAAAAAATCAATCTCTCTCTCATCTCACTCTTCTTCCATTTCTATTTCTCTCTTATATGTCATAACCACTTAGAATATTCCACAACCTTTAAAACCTACCTCCATATTCACTGCCCATGTCAGGTTTTCCCTCTACCCTCTTTACAGCACACCTCAGACTGCCTCTTGGTTTTTTTTTTCTGCTTTTTTTCTATTAAAGTAATTTTTAATACCTAGACAAGCTGGATGTCAAATGCATAAACATATGGGCATTTTAAAACAGAAAAAGAAAATATTTTATTTGTACCAATTTTCATAGTCCCTCAAGAATGTATCTGCCATGTCCATCTCTCTAAATTTGAATAATTTTTAAGTCATTTTTGGACCTCTATGTTATTTACAGGTAGAGCTGCCTCCAAAACCCAGAGAAGAGTGAAGAGGAGTGAGCTGCCCTTCTCTTTCTCATACTTCGTATCTAGAGATTTCATTACCTGAATATTTTATGAACAATCTGCTGCTGACTCACAAGCATATAATTCATCGTCAACCAAGGAATAAAGTCAAAGCTGACTGAATTATGCATCAATTTTAATGTTACATTTTGTACTTTCACTTCACAGTTTCTTTCAGGACAGGTGACTTTAAGGAGGGTCGGTCTCCACAGTCCTCCAATAGACAGGTGTTGTGTGTGCCCTAATTCTCTTAGAATCTGTGCATTTGGGAGTCTATAAGCCCTCCACATTCTTCTCAAATTTCATTCTGATTTCCATAAATCTTGGCTCCAAATGTGTGTGTGTGTATGTGTGTATGAATATATATATGAATATACATATATATATATATGTGTGTACGTTATACCTATGTTTGGTTTGTGTGTGTGTGTGTGTGTGTGTGTGTTGCTGGAAAATTTCCCAAGTCCCGCCAGCTCCCAAGTCCCGCCAGTCCCAGAAACCACTTACAAAATAAACACACAGACGCTTACATTATTTAAACTGCTTGGCCATTAGCTTAGGCCTATCATTGTCTAGCTCTTACTCTTATATTTAGCCCATTTCTATTAATCTCTACTTTGCCACGTGGCTCGTGGCTTACCGGTACTTTACATCTTCCTTGTTCTGGCCGCGGCTCCAGGCAGTCTCTCCCTATCCTTCCTTCCTCCTCAATTTTTTTCTCTGTTAGTCCCGCCTATACTTCCTGTCTGGCTATTGGCCAATCAGTGTTTATTGACATACAGCGATATCCACAGCATGTGTGTGTGTATGTATGTGTGACAAGAGAAATTGTTTCTTAATTCCATAAAAGGTAAATACATTTCATAGCCATGAGCAGTTCTAGAATAGAACAACTTCCATCAAAGTGCACTCAATTAACTTTGATCTAAAACATAAAATCAGGCATAGTCTGAGGCCACTTCAGCTCCTCAGGAATTTTTGCTACTAGGGATGTGACCTCAGCCTTAGTATGTTGAACTCTAGTTCTCCTGTTGGGAAAAGTGAGATTAAAACTAAAACCCATTTCATGATGTTACTATGAAAATTGAATAAAACAACTCACAGAAAGCTAAAAAGGTGTTTAGGCCAGAATTTGGCCTTAATAAATCTCACCTCTTATTCTTAAAAGATAACTATTAGATTCATGAAAATGTTCTGTCAATTAAAATAATCAAATGCAATACAAATATAAATATCAACTGTGCATTATTTTGTTCCAGAAACTGAACTGCACAGAACAAAAGGATAAATGAGCATCGATAAATCCATCATGCAGCAAAGATTTCATATTTACTTATTCTGCTTTAGAACATACGAGTCTACTTGAAATGCTAATAGTCTGTTATCTTGAATGGGATCGATTTGTGAAACACGTGAGTGATCTTGATTTCAATGAGAAAATGCAACTTGGCTTTTGCTGGGAGACAAGCTTCAGCCCACTATCTCTGCCGAGCACCTGTGACAGGCCAAGCTACAACACTGCAGCCGATTGTGCCAGCAACTCAACAGCCTCTCCTTGGGCACTCAGTCCTCTAAGTTCCAAATATTAACCCTAGTTCACACCCTCATTTGAGGAAATGTGCAGACTGAAGGCTGGCTGACTGGCATGTCTCACCTTCCACCTAAACATATTGGTCTCATTTAGGGTAGGCATCATAAAACTCCTAACTGACTTGCTGATGAGGACAATAAGCATTTAAGTCAACAATTTATACTCCCATTTGTCACACTAATCTCTTTCTAAAAGACAGCAAGTCAAAACATTATGAAACAAAACTTTAATTTTCTGTTATTATTAATTGGAATGACTCCCCTTAATGGTGATAGAACAACCATCATTTACCAGTTAGAACGCTAAGTGTCCATTACCACCTGCTGATGACTTGCAAGAAAGTGCCCTTC
>CABHPR010132307.1:0-21987 GCA_902168415.1 Peromyscus melanophrys | reverse complement strand
GTGTGTGTGTGTGTGTGTGTGTGTGTGTGTGTGTGTGTGTGTGTGTGCAAAGTGCTCAACATCAGGAAAATTCAGAATAAACCCATCGTGAGAGATCACTTATTTGAATGGCTACAGCAAACAAACAAACAGCAGAAAGACATAGGAAGTGCAGAGAAACAAGAACCCTTTCACGTTACTGCTGAGACCATAAATTGGTACGGACGTTATAGAAGGCAGCATGAATGTTCCTTAAAAGAAGAAGAATGAAATTACCCCGTGTTCCAAGATTTCCACTTCCGCATAGGCACCTAAAGGAAATTAATTTGGCATGTCAACAATATCACTGCTCTCCCATGTTCACTGCAGCATTATATACAACCTCCAAGAAAGTGAAACACTTAAGTAAATGTGTAAAACACAAAGCTGGACTTGATGGAGGACGTCCATGATCCCAGCTTCAGAGGAGGCTGAAGCAAGAAGATGGTAAGTTCTAGGCTTGCCTGAACAACTTAGTGAGATCATGTCTTAAAATTAAAAAACAAAAAGGCCCAGTAAACACAGCTCAACTATCTGTAATTCCAGGGAACCTGACTTCCTCTTCTAACCTCCAAGGGCACCATGCACACATGTGGTATGCAGACATACATGCAAAACACCCACACACATAGAATAATAATTAAACAAATCTAGAAAATTAATTTCTCACATTCCTAACATAAATGAGGACATGTGAAATTCCTAATATCATTAAAACAACTATCATTTTTAAACTAAATACTTGTTTAATTTAAATATAGAGAAAAGAGTTCTTAGATATAACAAATAACACAATGATCTGATCCGCTGACTGAATATCAGAGAGTTTGTTGTGGTGGTTTTGTTTGGTTTTTGCACAGTCTCCCTATGTAGCCCAGGCTAGCTTTAAACTTGTAACCTTCCAGCCACAGTCTCCTGAGCCCTGTGACTGCAGGTGTACACCACCATATCCAAGTTCACAGCTGCTCTTAGAATGAGAGGGATCTTACAGCATCTGATCTTTAGGTTGGGTATCAACACTACTTAGTAATATATGTTTTGCTTTGCCAACATAAATAAAAACATTGGTTAAATTTTTTTTAAAAAGTGAGAGGGTTATGGACATAGCTCACTGGCTCAGAAGTTATCAATCACATGTGAGGCTACAGGTTCCATTCCCAGGACAAAACAAAACAAGACAAACCTCCTAGAGGCAGACAGTAGAGCTGCAGTTGCCAAGGTGGGGATGGCAGAAGAGATGGCATTCTAATTCCGTTTCTGTGTCTATGAAAAACACCCTGACAAAAACAGCAGGAGGAGGAGGAGAGGGCTTTCTCCACAATTCCAGGTTACAGTCCATCATGTCAAGGAAGTCATGGCAGGAACTCGAGCAGCTAGTCACACCACACATCCCACAGCCAAGAGCAGAGAGAAACGATGAGTGCACACTGCCTGCTTCCTCACTTCAGTTCAGATAGCTTGCTGCACTCTTATATAATCTGGGATCCAGCCCATGAAATGGGACCACACACATCCAGGGTGGGCTTTCTGTCTCAATTAGCAGTCAAGACAATCCTTACAGACATGCCCTTGGGTTAGCATGATCTAGAAGATCCTCCATTAAGAATCTCTTCCCAGTTGATTTGAGGTTGTGTTAAATAGATAGCTGCAACTCATAGTCACAGATAAATGGCTGCTGATCAAAGGATATAAGTTCCAGTAACATAAGACAAGTAAGTCCTGGGGACAAATGTACAGCTTGCTGATTATAGTTAGATGGGTATCCAAAATATACTATAATAGTAAACATTAAATGTTTTCACCACACAGTTAAAAAGATCAACTTTCATATGAAGTGATGGATGAGTTAAATACCTTGTGTTAAGTATCATTTTTGACTGATAATTCCTTTCACAGGATATATCAAAGCATCACACTTTTCTCCTTCAATTATATAAAATTTCAAGACTGGAAAGATGGTTCAGCAGTTAAGAGCACTCACTGCCCTTGAAGAGGACCTGGGTGGGGATCCCAGCATCCACATGGCAGCTTACAATCATCTGCAACTCAGTTCCAGAGGATCTGACATCCTCTTCTAAGATCCTCCCCAAGGGTCCCTTTATGCATATGGTACACAGAAACTCCTGCAACTAAATGCATAGAACATAAATAAAATAATAAATAAATCTTTAAAATATTTAGTTCACATTTCTCAAAACAAATCAATGAATTATTAAATTTAACATCCTGATGATGAGACACCAAATGCATCATGAATGGGAACAAGTTCATAAAACACTAAATGTATGTCTTAGACCTAAACATTATCCATCATAATCTCATTAATTCTGATTCTATGTTGGTAATATTATTCCTAGTTAATCAACATTACACACTGATGTCCATAAAGTCGTTTCCTGACATTGCATGTCATGCTGTGTATAGAAGACTCAGAACAAGAAGACACATGCCATCCCTAGAAGAGTTTGACAAATAAATCTTAGTGGTCCTGGAAGAGAAATAATATTGTAAAAGATTATTGGAGATGGTATAATAGATTCAAATTAAGGGCAACACCAATTTCCATTCAACTAGGTGATATGGATGAATTTCAACAATATGCACTATTATCTCAATTTAGGTACCACTAGAAAAAGAAATGATTTCCAAAGTGTAGTGATACTACTGGGTTTGGGGGTGGGGAGGTGGGAGGGGAGAGGGGACAACAGTACTTTTTGTTTTCATTTAATCCAGCATGGAAACTTAGCACCAAGTAACTCCATCCTAGCTCAACAATTTTAGCAAATGTGTTTGCATCTCAGGCTACTTCATAGAGGCAAATAGAAATGTGCATGACACTGGACAAAAATATAAAAAAGATCCTCAATACACGGGCAGCCATCCTCATTTTGAGGCTCATGACTGCAAGATGCCGGTCACTTGCCAAAAAGAAAAAAATTCTATTGGTGCCTACCAATTGAAATGTAACTCATAATAGGAGCAGAAGAAAACAAACACGTATGGGAGTCCAGAGATTAAATGTCTTACATTTCCCCCTCATCTTACATAAGTTTATTCTCAGAGTGTAAAAGGAAAAGGCCAGGCCAGTCAATGCAGGCATCAGAGCACTGATATTTTTCAAGGAAAGATGTATTAGTGCTTTAGATACCTAGGCAATAGCCTCAAATATCATATCATTTTTTTTTCCTTTTTGCCTAGACATTTGGTCAGAGCCTGAGAATCTCAAAGTGAAGCGGAGGGTCATTTGTATCCAGCCCGCAGAACTCTGGCAGTCATCATCCGCAGGCAGCCAGACTGAGAACAGGTCATTATAAGAAGAAAGGGGGCCAGGGAGAGTGCTCTTCTCTCGCTGCTTCAGCCCGGCATCGCTCCCTACTTAGTGCTGAGGTTTACAAGAGCTGCCTTGCATTGTTTTCTCAAGTTCTTTCCCCTAATTGTTTAAACAGTGCTAGCTTATACATTGTGTTTGCTTAAGGCCAGTAACATGGCCTTTCTAGAATTTCTCTTTTGAACCAGATAAATATATTATTTTGTAGCAACATGCTTTAGACTGTGATTAGGTCTTATGAAAGGAGACAGATGACCACAGAGGGAAAGGAATGAAAAAGAAGGGGCTGATTGGGTCTGAAATTCACAGTATCTTCACGCATAATGGTGCAAACATGTTCATTTGATGTAATCATGGTATAATTTGGTTTTTAATGAAGTAATAGAGGAATGTGCTGATACAAGAAGGGATAAAATGGGACACGGTCTTATTTGCCTAATCAGATATATTTCCTTGATGCACAAGGGATATGCAGCAAAATTGCACAAAACTGATTCTCTCTCTCTCTCTCTCTCTCTCTCTCTCTCTCTCTCTCTCTCTCTCTCTCTCTCTCTCCTCCCTTCTCCCTCTCCCTCTCTCACCTCTTCTCTCTTGGCCATTTGCAAAATATATTTGAATTGTTTAATTTTTAGCCAAGAAACTATACTCAAAGTTTAAATGTCTCTCATAGAGGCACAGAACAATGGAGCATAACTCATCAAGCGGAGGGAAATGAATCCCAAGACCCACAGATGCTGTTAAAAATAAAGGAGCATTCTCTATAAAGGAAAGAACGAGTCAGAAGATGAGTCTGACACAGGCACACGGACAAACCCAGAACAGTCACAAGGATAATTAACTGACTTCAAAAACGGAACCGAAAGCTCCAGAGCCAACTTTACATAGGGATATTTACTTTTTAATTCAACAGAAATTCTTATGAAACACAAGTCAGTCTATTTTTTTCCAAAAATAACTACTTTGTCTAAGACAGATTTCTTAACAAAAAATATCAAACAAAAAAATTCAAAAAGAGAACATTGGCCTCAAATCTCAGCAGCTGGGTAGCATCACTGCTGTCTGTAACATATAGGCACAATGTTGACTATGCTTGTAAAGAACATACCAGAATAATGAACAAAAATGACTGGCAACTAACTTTTTCACTTAATACTGTCTACCACTGGCTTTATTTTAAAATCAATATAAATAGATCTGCTATTTCCAAATTGCCAGTGATGTCGATAGCCATTTATTTAATGACCTCCCTCTTAATGGAACATTTAGATAAGTCCAACATTGTGCTACCACCATCAACATTATAATTGACATCTTCCTATGTCCTCAGATGTATGCACTTTAAATTTCAAGAGATTTTCAAATCAGCAATGTACCTGAGATGCTTGCTCTGTTTATTCACCCTAGGAATGCCCAGCCCCCAGCCCCAAGTCTAAGCTTCCTATTAATACTCAGATGCTGTTTCATTCAGCACAGAAAGAAAATGCTGACCCTTAGCCAATGTCACACAGAAAACAATACAAGTATAACCTGTGTTCCTTGTCACTGGTGGGAACTTTATTTCTTTCAATATTTGCAGGACTTCAGAAACATGGACCTTCACACTATGTCAAAATACAGTACATCATAATCCACAAAAACTCATTGTCCAAAATACTATATTGCACAAGGCATGCCGTATAGCTCAAAGCCATGGTCTGTTTACCATATGCCACTCCAACCATACAAACACAGTATCATGCACATCTGTCCTAGGCCCAACATCCTCATTGCACCACAGCACATCACGCTTGTCAAACTACACACCCAACACTTACCAACCATACCACATGCAATGCTACACAATGTCCTGGCATGAGACCTCACATGCCACTCTACACACACAAAATACCAGTTGTTTGGTTCTGGTTCAGTCATGAGTAGAGGGCCAGAAATGTTGGAATTAAAAGGTATCTCCTCCATAAAATACTAGCCTACCCCAAAATTACTGTAACCCAAAAAACTAGTGTGGGAGAAGAAAAGAAAAAAAAAGCCCAAGTTCTGAACTCCTGTGAGTGATCCAGATGGGACTTTTAGAAACACTCCTGGTCTCTCTCCCCAGTCACTGTTCTCTGACCACATAGCACTTGTGACAAGATGTCCCAAATCTTATTTTTTTTTAATCTGGTATCCTGGGCCACTCAATGAGAAACCATCAAGTCTCTTTTATGATTGCTAAGAACTTCTCCCATACCTGGCACATAATAACAACTCAAAGAATTTCCACTGAATTATTTCCTTGAACAGTGAGATTAATTGGCTGTTACAGAAGTGATAGAAAAATATAATTTCAAGATACCATACTCCTAGGAAGTCTATGAAATTCAATAATATTGTTCAGGGACTTTTCAAGCCCTTGCTCCCTCATTCATTTTCATCCTTCTTCAAATTTCATGGGAAGTTCTTAGGGCACTCAATTCCAAACAGAGTTGTGTAACAGATTTCAAATTCAATAAAGGTCTATTTCCCTGTGATTTAAATGGGGAGTAAGTTTCTGAACAGATATGCACACAGTTCTTTTGCCACAGCGTGGAACTTCTAACGATGGATAAAGTTGGGCAAACCATAAACAGACTCTCTACCATATGCTATCGTTTTCTTTAATTACAGTCCTATTTGGTTTCTTAATGAAGTAAAAATAAAATCCAATATATAAATGTTATGACATTTAGGGAGATCTAATTCATGTTCTCAAACTGTGATTGATTTTCCTTGATGAAGAATTAAAGTGGGTAAGGTCTTTAAAACCAAATATATCCAGAGCCTCTGAACATATCACTTTCCAAATAATTGTATTTTCTTTTTCTCCAAAGCCACTCAAGTATGGCATTTTATAGTTCCTGTGAGGCCATCTTTCTGAGGACAGGTATCTTTGTGGAAAGTTGATCAGTGTAATTTATCATGCACCTGAACTTGAAAGAGAGCCAGTCAAACCCCACTTCTACTCTGAAAGCAACAACGCTGATTCTCATTTACCTTGGGAATATTTTTCCATCATCTTACTGTGTTCATATTTGGTATATGAGTTAGCTGATGGAAAGTGGACCTGATAATAATACACAAAAACACCCTTAGTGAAACCTAAAGTTTGAGACATACATTGTATAACTTTAAATAGTGATTGTGTCTACTTTAGTCACATAGAAGAGGGGACATGTGAATGGGTAGGGCCAGATGAGAGAACAGGACTCTCCAGTGAACTTCAACTCCATCATCAATTTGCACAACTATCCAAGGTACTTCTGTAGAAGCTAAGAAACCGGGAAAGAGATGGTGATGCTTGAATATGCTACAGAAGAGGCATGATGGCCCTCATAGGCTCATGGATTTGAATACTTAGTCACCAAGGAGTGGCATTATTTGAAAGAATAAAGAAGTGTGGCCTTGTTGGAGTGCTGGGATCCATGTGACTTCTTCAGGGGACAAGGCCTGAGAATAGCACAAACAAATTCTTCTTGTGGCAAGGCCCTGGAGAATATGACCCATTTTGGCAAGGCCAATAGATCGTTCTCTGCATAATTCTTGACATGACCCAGGACTATATGTGCTACCTGCTCTCCTTGCTTTCCTTATACAAATCATATTGCTGGCTGCCTCTAGTTTCACTTTCTCAGAGCTATGGATAAGATGGCTATTACATAAGGAAAACTTTCCCCTGATGACTCTCCTCTGGGTGAGCCAAAGGGGATATTGTTAAAAATATACAGTGGACCTGATTCAGCTCCTAAAGCCCTTGATGTTTCAAGAGTGACCATGAATTCAGGCTTCTCAAGAACAGGATGTTGCCTTTCCAACACACCCTGTGACTAGCTTGAAAGAGTCACAGTAGTTCATGACATTTCATATTTGCATAACTGTTCTGGAGAGAATGATTTTAACCATAAGAATCTAGGAGAAATGCTAATAAATAGATGATATCAAGAGTTGATGGGAACAGTCTAGGAACAGGGAATGAAGCAGAATCATAAAAATCCACAATGCTCTCATTTCTAATAGCTGTGCCAGCACTGGAGGAAGTTGAGAGGGAGGAGACATGAGAACAAGGGATAAGCAGTGCCAACTATTAAGAGTAAGTTTTCAAGTTAGATTGCCTATAGGATAAATGGGAAAACCTAGAAGAGACAGACTAGTACAGAATATAGAATGAGTTGATCCAGCTTCGACTGGTGAGTTGATTATGAGAACTCAGACCCTACCAGATGTAAATATTAACCACTAGAGACAAAAGTCTCTTTCACTTTGCATGCCACTGTAATTGCAAATGCTGCCAACTGAGCACACTGTTCTGCCTGTAGGTGTGCCTAGTTAGAAAACTTCCTTTGTCATGTGCAACAC
This sequence comes from Peromyscus melanophrys, assembly GCA_902168415.1. NCBI lineage: Eukaryota > Metazoa > Chordata > Mammalia > Rodentia > Cricetidae > Peromyscus > Peromyscus melanophrys. Next base: position 14,270 of record CABHPR010132307.1, on the reverse strand, counting down.
TGCTTCTGCTTCTAACATTAGAGCTATAGATCAAGTGGGTAATGGTTACTGGTGGGAAAGTTGGGGGACAGAGGGGAATGAGGTAAGGGAACAAACTGGCAATTACTGTAACCATTATTAGAAACATGAGGAAACAAATTTTATTGTAAAACTGTTCATGCAAACTATTGAACCTGTATAAATAAAAACGGCCCAGGCTACCCAGGGCCGCTTGTTTGAAACAGGTGGTCATAGTCTCTTCGATGCACTGACTTCACACATCCATCCCAAGTTATCAGACCCTTTCAGAATTAGGATTCCGGCATTGGAGGAAGTGTGTCACTGGGCTGGGGGTGGGCTGAGGTTTCAAAAAAGCTCGTTCCAAACTGAGAGTCTCTCTCTTCCTGCTGCCTCAAGATCCAGATGTAGAACTCTGAGCTACTTCTCCAGCACCACGTCTGCCTGCATGATGCCATGTTCCCCAACATGATGATAATAGTCTAAACCTCTGAAACTGTAAGCAAGCCCCAATTAAATGCTTTCTTTCATAAAAATTACCATGGTCATGGTGTCTTATCACATCAATAGAACAGTGACCAAGACAATCAGTGTATGAAGAGGGTAGGAAAGGCAGTTTGCACTAGTCACATCATCTCTTTCCCAATCCAAGGCATAATAGTTTAGAGAAAAACAGAGTGGGAGAATGAGCTTTGTTGGATCTACCATAGTTTAGACCCAGCTATTGAAAAGCCCCAACACCCCAGACTCTAGGATGTTACCTTGTGCTAATTCAGACCCAGAAACTCCAGTCTTTGGGCCTTTGCATGAGACTCAGTCTATGGTCCATACCACTGCCCAGTCAGCTATATATAGTATTTCCAAGCTCCTGAGACTCCTCGGTGGACACTCTGACCAGTGCCATGCCTCAGCAGCCCTAGACTTTACACCAGCTGCACCACAAGGGTGAAAAAAACACCTCCCAAGCTCTTTCTTACCCCACTTCAGCCTCAAATTTAGTTTCCTGGACTTTGGAACTCTCCCATTCCTAGGTTAGCCAAATGAATGGCCTTAGGACCTCCCTAATGTCAGTACTGGCTACCCTAAACTTCTAGCCTATTTCATTACCAGGCAAGCCACTAAGGACAAGCTTTGGGAATCCCTCCAGGATACAAGCTTCTGCACAACATCAAAATATCCAATTAACAAATCCACCCAGATGGATTCAGGCTCCTTGCCAACCCTTCTCAATGACTCTTGTAGACTATGGCAGACTTTTCACAGCAGATGGACTGACTGTTGGACGGTCTTACCAGACAATGCAAATCTACAAATATTGGAAAAAGTATTTACTTCTTACAGTGTACAAGACTAATACATACCCATAGGATCCAGAACATCCAGGGAAACCAAAGAAACAAAATAAATTACCAATGACTAACCCTACAGAAATGAATGTATGTAAACTGCCTGATAAAGAGTTAAAGTATCTGTTTTAAGGAAGTGTGGCAAACCTCAAGAAAATTCAGATAAATAGTTCTGTGAAATATAGAAAATAATAAATGACCACAATGGGAAATTAAAGAGATATTAAAATGATTTTTAAAAATCAAAGGCTGAGGCTAAACAACATAATTAATAAAATGAAAAATGCAACAGAAACCAATAACAGTAGAACTGCGGGAGTGTAAACCAGGTTATTTGAGGTTATACAATCAGAAAGAGAAAAAAAATGAAAAGGAATGGAGAACACTTACAGGATTTGCAGAAATTAAAAAAAGAAAAACTTTTAAGTCCACAAATGTAAAGAAAGAGAAAAAGTGCACAATGATTTCAAAAAGTAAATAACAAAATACTCCAAAGTTGGAGAAAGATATAAATGTTCAGGCATAGGAAAGTCAAAAGTATCTAAATATAGTCAATCCAAAAAAAAACAAAACATAACTGTAATTAAACAACTGAAATTTTAAATTAAAAAAGAGAGAGATCTCAAAACCATCAAAAGAAAATAAACAAATAATATACAGTAGAACTTTATTTAGTATTACTAGCAGTCATTTTTGCAACAGAAACTTTAACAGCCAGGAATGAGTGGTATGATATAGTCAAATCCTATAATAGAAAAGATTCAAATAAGGAATATTATACCCAGCAAAACTGTCTCAGCAACAAGGAAAACATAAAGATTTCTCAGGCAACAGCTGAGACAGCTATCACCAACAGGCTTACCTTACAACATTTCCTTAAGACGAAAGCAAAGGACATTAATGTGCAGCACAAAAACATCAAAAAGTATAAAACTTACTGGTAAAATAAATCAGCTTCATAATACTTTAATACTGTAGTGACAATATGTAATGTGCTTTTAGTATGAAGATTCAGACACAAAACATAGAAAGTATGAGTTACAACCCATTTGTTGAAGTATATGCTTGTATTAGTAAGGGTTACTATTGCCGTGATGAAACAGCATGACCAAAAGCAATTTGGGGAGGAAAGGGTTTATTTGGCTTACTCTTCCACATCACTGTTCATCACTAGAAGTCAGGACAGGAACTCAAGCAGGGCAGGAACCTGGAGGCAGGAGCTAATGCCAAGGCCATGAAGGAGTGCTGCTTATTGGCTTGTGCCTCATGGCTTGCTCAATCTGCTTTCTTATAGAACCCAGGACCACCATCCCAGAGATGGCACCACCCATGATGGGTTGGGTCCTCCCCTATCAATCACTGACCAAGAAAATGGCCTACAGGCTTGCATACAGCTCAATCTTATGGAGGCATTTTCTCAATTGAGGCTCCCTCCTCTCTGACGACTCTAGCTTGTGTCAAGTTGACATAAAACTAGCCAGAAGAAATGACCCCTTGTCAACTTGACACATAAACACATCACTGTTAAGCTACAATCTTTCCTTTCTTGTTCATCCATCCCCAAAGGCACACATTAATATGAACATCAAAATATAAAATATTCTGAGTTCTAAAAGTGCCACAGTTTAAAAAAAATCAAACATTTTAATTTGGTCTATTTAAAAATCTGAAGTCTCTTTTAAAATTTTAAATCTCTTTTAAAATTCAGTCTCTCAACTGTGAATGCCTATAAAATCAAAAAATAAATACTTTCCTACTTCAAGAGGGAAGAACCAGGGCACAGTCACAATCAGATCAAAGAAAAAACAAACCCCAACTGTAAATGACTCAATGTCTAATATCTGGGATCCACTCATAATCTTCTGGACTCCTCCAAAGGGCTTGGGTCACTTCTCTGGCTCCACCCTCTGCTGTACAAACAGCTTGTCTTCTAAGCTCCACCAGGCTCCACTCCACTGCTGTTGCTGCTCTTGATGATCATTCCATGGTACTAGCATCTCCAAAATGCTGGGATCTTCTGCTGCAAGTGGGCTGCACTTTCACCAATAGCCTCCCCTGAGCTTTCTTCATAGAGCCAAGCCTCGACTTCTCTGCATGGCCCCTTAGTCCTCAGCCTTCAACTGCTACTGAGGCTTCACCTTCACCAATAGCTTCACCAATAGATTTTCACAGTGCCTAGCCTCAGCTGCTCTCCATGATCCCTTCATATCTTCAAAACCAGTACCACCTAGATGACTCTTACACTACCAAGTTCAGCTACTAGCACAAGGTACAACCTTGACTGCCTTTGGGACACAGCTTCTGTGTGCTGACCCTGAAGAAATACCTCCCAGAAGATTTAACCTCAGTGATGCTGGTCTCTTCTTAATTACCGCTAATTTCTTAGGTCCAACTAGCCATCATCAATTGTCCCAGTAACACAAAGGATTCACAATTGACCCCTCAGTCTCAACTGACCAGACACCACAGCGTCTTCACACATATGATCCAGCAGAGTCTTTGCTTCCCTCTGAAACCTTACAAGCCAGGCCTTCAATGTCTACACTACTCTCAACATTCTTATCTTCCAAGCTCCTATGAGGGGATTTATTAGAATGGCTTACAGGCTGCAGTCAAGCTAGTCCAACAATGGCTGCCTACCAATGCAAAGTCCAAGAATCCAGTAGTTATTCAGTCCACAGGGCTGGATGTCTCTGCTGGTCTTCAATATACACCGGAATCTCAAAGAAGTAGGCTCTAATGCCAGTGAAGGAATGGACTTGCTAGAGAGATTGACAGCAAGCAGGCAAAAGATAACTTCTTCCATGTCCTTTATATAGGCTGCCAGCCTAAAGTGTGGCCCAGATTAGAGGTGGATCTTCCAAGAACTTTAAGTCTGTGAAGAAAGAAATTGAAGAAGATATCAGAAAATGGAAAGATCTCCCATGCTCATGGATAGGTAGGATTAACATAGTAAAAATGGTCATCTTACCAAAAGCAATCTACAATTCAATGTAATCGCCATCAAAATCCCAACACAATTCTTCACAGACCTCAAAAAAAATAATCAGCTTCATATGGAAAAAAAACCAGGATAGCTAAAACAGTCCTATACAATAAAGGAGCTTCCAGAGGTATCACCATCCCTGAATTCAAGCTCTACTATAGAACTATAGTAATAAAAACATCCAGAGACAGCTGACCTAAGCTCCTAGGAGCACATGGACTCTGGACCAATAGTTAGGGAGCCTGCATGGGACCAAGCTAGGCCCTCTGCATATGTGTTACAGTTGTATAGTTTGGTCTGTTTGAAGGCTCCTAGCAGTGTGATCAGGACCTGTCTCTGATGCTTAGCTGGCTTTTGGAAACCTGTTCCCCATACTGGATTACCTTACCCAGACTTTATGCAGGGGGAGGAGCTCGGTCCTACCTCAACTTGATGTGCCATGCTTTGTTCAAGCCTGTGGAAGGCCTGCCCCTTTCTGAATGGAGATGGAGGAGGAGTGGATGGGGAGTGGGGTAGATGGGAGTGGGGAAGGGGTGAACAGGAGGAGAGGAAAGAGGGAAAACCGTGGTCAGTATGAAAAAATGTTAATTAAATAAAATAAAATTTTTTAAAAAGGTAGAACTTCCCACCTTAAAAGATCTGGATTAAAGGTATTTCTTCCCACCACAAAGATGCAGATTAGAACTAATAAAAATTACTTATTTATTATATATAAAAATAATGATATATAAATATATCATTATTTATATATATTTATATATATTTCATGTACTAATATATAAAATATGTTTATAATTATACTATATTAAATTATATTTTATTATATGTATTTATATACAATAAATGCATGATTATATAACTATATAATTACAATATATAAAAATATTTATTATGTATAAGAATAAATCCCAGTTCAAATGAGCTAAGAAAAAAATCTCTCATGTGTGCCCAGCCATTCGGGTTTTAATTAATTCCAGATATAATCAAGCTGACCACCAAGAATCACAATGCAATATAAATCATAACATCACAACCACGATAATGTGTATTCGGGGTTACAGTACTTTTACAACAAAGTTATCAGCTAGCACAGTGTAGATCATGCCTATAATCCCAGACCTCGAGAGGAATTACCTTGAGTTTGAGGCTATCCTGGGCTACCTAGTGAGTTCTAGATCAGTTTGAACTACAGACTGAGAATCTGCCTTTTTACAAAGTTGCCATCTTAAAATAACTGGTGATGGAGTGGGAAGTGTCTGCACTCCATCCAGTGCTGGAAGAAGAGCAACAAGGCTAAGAAGGAAAGAGCTGAAAGGCAATCTGAAATTCAGCACTGATGCTGATCCCCACTCTGTCAACCATCTTCAAGAGTGGGAAGAGGGGACTCTGAGATCAAATGCCGATTAGCAGCAAGACCCTAACAAATACTGTAAAAAGGTTATCCATCACGTAATCCAACAGTCAGGCTGGGACACATTAACGATATGGTTGTTGTGAGCTCTACAAAGGAAGAGGCTCATGGCAATAAAAGTAACCAAAACATTATAGTGAGATGGCGCTAGATGAAATCCAATTGCAGAAATTAGCTCAGAGATTCAGGCCCAGATGTTCCACATAGAGAAATGGCTGTCTGTTACTAGATTACTTTAAAATACCAAGTGTTGATGGAACGTTGCTTTACTATTTCTGTGATAAAACACCATAGCCAGGTCAACTTATAAAAGAAAGCCTTTAATTGGGTTTACAGTTTCAGAGAATGAGAGCCCATGTTGGCTGAGCAAAGGCATGGTGACAGGAACAGCCAAGAACTTACATCTTGCACCACAAGCAAGAGCCAGAGAGGGTTAACTCAAAATGGCACAAGTCTTATGAAATCTCAGAGCCCACCCCAATGATAAATTTCCTCCAGCGAGTACTTGTCTCCTAATCCTCTCCAAACAGTCAACAACTGGGGACCAAGTATTAAAATGCCTGAGACTTATGATGGACATTTCATTCAAATACCACATTACACTCCCTAGTCTGTATAATCCCCATGGTCATATGATAAGACAAAATACCATTTGTCCAATTTCCAATTTCCATAGTCTCTCACCATCTCAATGCTGTTTAAAAGTCCAAAATCTCTTCTAAGACTCAAATTAATCTCTTAATTGTAAACATCTTTAAAATCAAAAGACAATTGCATAATTCCAACAAACAGTGCCAAAGAATATTCATTACCATTCCAAAGGGAGGAATCGGGTGGCAGTGAGGAAATGCTGGGGCAAAGCAAAACCAAAACCCAGCAAGGAAAACTCCAAATCCTGTAGCTCCGGGTCAAAAGGCTTAACTGGCACTGTCCTTTCAGCTTTTCTGTCTGCAAAAATACAGCTGAGCTCTCTTAGGCTGGTTCCACTACCTGTGTGCAGCTCCCCTTGGCAGATGCCTCATGGCTCTTGTACCGCTAACATCTTAGAGTTTTCAGTGCAATACAGGCTTTATCTTCAAAGTGTCACACAACGACCTCTCAGGGCCTCTTGTCTTCTCAGGACCTTCATGCAGAAACTGTCCTGCCACCCACTGCCTGGCCTCAGTGAATGTCCTTAACCATGGGAGAAGATGCCACAGTCCCTTTGATTACTTTTCATGACTCCAAAGCCATCACCATGTGAATAACACTGTCAAGTCAGGCTGCTCACTTGGGATGAATGCTGGCCACTTGAAACACATTTGCAGCAGCTTTTATTAATTTCTTAGGGCTTTTCCTTTCAAAGGTCTGAATCTTAGTTGGGTGGATCTTGCTTGGGGGCACCCTTCCCATTATCCCAAAGTAGATTTGGCCTCTCTTTAATGGCTCCAATCTTCTTAATAATTATAACCTCTCTTCCAATGCAAGCTTTTATGTAACATTAAGCTTGCCAATGTCCTTTTCCTTTCCAAACTGGACATTATGTGTTTCTTTCTGCCCCATTTTCTCTTTTTCATTGTAGACCTGCGTAAGAGTGACTACTAATAATCACATGATAGAGTCAATATGAGGCTGTCTTGAAATCTCCTTTATCAATTAAATTAGTCCATTACTTTTAAAATTACTTCTTTTATTTTTGAGATTACCATATAATTACATCATTTCCCCCTTCCTTTTCCTACCTCCAAACCCTCTAATATACCCTTCCTTGCTCTTTCAAATTCATAGCCTTTTTTCATTAATTATTGTTATATACATATATATTTACATACACACATATATACATGTGTATATATATATATATACACACACATATATACATGTGTAAATATATATACATATATATTCCTCAATGTAGCCTGCTCGATCTGTATAATATTACTTATGTGTATGTTTATAAGATTGACCGTTTTGTGTTGAATAACCAAATAGAATGGTTTTCCCTGGAAAAGACTATTTCTCCCACTTAAAGCATTCCATAGTCACCTATAGTTGTGTAGGGTTAAAGACTGGTGGTCTTTTCATGGTCCACTTTGACATGTCTATTGTTGTCCTTGTTCAGCTCACATTTAGGCAGTCATGTTGGTGAGACTTCATGGGTGTAGCTCCTGACATCACTAGGAGACACAGTCTCACAGAGGACTCCCTGATCCTCTGGATCTTACAGTCTTTTCACTCCTCTTCTGCAATGTTCCCTGAGGCTTACTTAGGTGCAGGAGTTGTTTCATAGATGTTTCCATCCTCAAAAATGTGCTCCACAGCTCTGCATTTTGATTGGTTATGGCTTTCTGTAATGGTCTCTTTGTTGCCAAGAGTAGCTTCCTTGATGAGGGATAGGGGACTACACTTGCCTGAGGGTATAAAGAAAAGTATTTACAATGTAGTTGGGGGTTTTGCTGGCTTAGTAAAATGGTGGTTATAGGTTCTCCTCCAATATCCATGATTCACTATCCCTTGGTACTGACTAGGTTTCTAGTACTACTCATGGTTTCCCTCTTGTTGAGTTGGTCTTAAGCCCAACTAGGGAACTGTTGGTTACCATCAAGGTACATATTGTTACTGCACCTTAGACTTAGAGTCCCTTACTTTTTAACTTAGCCCCAGGTACATTCTTAGGACAAGGGCAGAAAGCAGCCACATTCATTGCCAAAACATCACAAGAACAGTCTGCAGCCCAGTTTCTAATATTGTTCCCCTCTGAAACCTCTTGAGCTGACCCTCCACAGTCCACAAAGTTCTCAGCACTACTGCCTTCCAAGCTCCTACTAGGATATGCCATTAATCTCTTCTTGCATCATTCAACTTCTTTTCTAGTCCAAAGTCCCAAAGTCGTCCACATGCTTCCAAAAATAACCACATGGTCAGGCCTGTCACACTAATAGACCCTCCTTTGGTACCACAATCTGCATTAGTCAGGCTAAGGGAATAGAACTGATATGAAAGGGGATTTACTAGACTGACCTACACTGTAGAGACATAGATGATATATATTTTAAAAATAAAGAACTGCCCATTACTTTGTAGGCTAGTGTTAAAAATTAGTTAAAAAGAAAAAAGTTTCAATTGAGGTTGTTGTGATTTGAATGAGACTATGCCATTATGTTTAAACTCTTCATCCCCTGTTGGTGGCACCGTTTGAGAAGGTTGTAGAAGCTTTAGGGGTGGAGCTTGCTGGAGCAAGTGGATCACTAGGGTGTGGATCTTGAGGTTTTCTAGCCTGGCCCCATTTCTGGGTCCCACTCTGCTTCCTGGCTTGGGTGTCATGTGACCACCTGACCTCCCCATAAGTGGCATAAGAAAAGTAGCCGACATGAGGTTTCTACTCACAGAAACAAAATAAGGGATTCCCCTGAGGAAAATCACCTAAACGCCAAAGTAGACTGCTAACGGGAAGGGAATGAGAGCTACAGAATCAAAATATAGTTAACAAACTGGGAGAAGGAGCTCGCCTGTCAGTGATTACTTTGAATGTACATTGGTCAAGTTCTGCAATAAAAAGACCTAAAATGGTTGAAAGATCATGAGGGATCCCACTACAGGTTGCTGCAAGAGACTCATGTCACCTCTAGGGACACACACTCACAGGAAGTGAAAGAATGGGAATGCCATGGACATGAAAACCAAAAGAGCAGGAACCCAGCAACCTCACATTGAAATCAGCTTCCTAAAGGGCTTCTGTGCTCTAATTTGGACTTCAAATCTTTAAACGTTTGTGTTTAAAAAAAGAAAGAAAAGAAAATGCACCATTAAATTTAAAAAAAAAAAGGCTAGAGAGATGACTCAGTGGATAGAGTGCTTACTGGGCAAGTGCAAAGACCAGAGCTAGGACAGGTAGTCATGTAGAAGCCAAGCAGGTACAGCAGCCTCCAGAGACCCAGGCAGGGATCCTGGCATGCTTCCTAGCTGAAACTAACAAGTTCTGGATCCAAGTATGTGGTGGTTTGAATAAGAATGGACCCCATAGGCTCATAAATTTGAATGCTTGGTAGAATTCTTTGAAAGGATTAGAAGGATTAGGAGGTGTGGCCTTGTTGAAGGAAGTGTGTCACTGGGACCAGACTTTGAGCTTTAAAAAGCCCATTCCAGGCCCAGTCTGTCTGTCTGTCTGTCTGTCTGTCTGTCTGTCTGTCTGTCTCTCTCTCTCTCTCTCTCTCTCTCTCTCTCTCTCTCTCTCTCTCTCTCTGGATCAGGATGTAGCAAAATGAGAAACTCTGCCTCAATAAATAAAATAGAGAGTGCTTGAGGACACCTAATGTCAATGTCAAGCCTTCAAGTATAAACTTTTACACACTCACATGCACACAGATGCACACACACACACACACACACACACACACACACACACACAGAGAGAGAGAGAGAAGAAATAAGAGGTAGCTTAGTTGTTGGAATCATGTCTGGTACACAAGAAACACTGGTTCAGTCCCAGGCACTGTACAAACCAGATGGGGTATGCCTCTAATCCCAGCGCTCAGGATGTGAAGCCAAGAGGATGAGAAAAATGAGGTCATCCTTGGCCCCACCGCAAGCTTGAGGCCAGCCTGGGCTACATGAGACTTGTCTAAAATAAAATGAAGACTAAAAGAAGACTATTTGTAAATCACGTGTTTAAGTATAACAAATTCATAAAACAAATCAGAAAACTTCATTTTAAATATTTTACCTTAAAAGATAGGCCAGCACTTAAGCATATAAAATACTCATCACTATCATCCATTATCAGGGAAACTTACGTTAAAGCCACAATGTGATGTCATTTCATACTCGCTAGGATAGCTGTAATAAGCAACAAACCATAGTAAGTTTTACAAAGAATTCACATATTTCTTGTTGAAATTAAAATGGCATTGCCACTTTGGAAAATCGTTTGATGATACCCTGAAAATTGAAGATAATTTTCTTATATATCCCATCAACTCCCAATCTACTCAGGTAATATAAAACAGGTGTCCACACAAGTATTTATTTAATACTTCTGGCAACATTATTTGTATGAGCCACAAGTTAAAAGAAGCTCAAATGTTCATCTGATGAATGAATAAAATATAGTATATCCATTCAGTGGAATATTACTCAGCTAGAAAAATTAATGAAGTACTCCTATATAGAGTATACATTGATTTCAAAAACAGCATGATAAAAACATCCAGAAGCAAAAAGGAAAAAAATTAAATTTGTTCCCCTTTGGTTTGTTGTTGTTGTTGGCTGTTTTTTTTGTCTGTTTGTTTGTTTGTTTGTTTGTTTTGTTTTGAGACAAGGTCTCTCTACAGAGCTTTAACTGCTCTGGAACTCACTATGAGAGACCAGGCTGGCCTCAAACTCAGAGATTCACCTGCCTCTGCCTCCTCAGTGCTGGGATTAAAGATGTGTGCCACCACACCACACCCAGCTCATGTTTTCATTTCTAAGAAATGTCTAGGAAAGGACATATTTTTGTTTGCTGGGGCTGGAAGTAAGAACTGAATTGATTCTATGTGGGTATAAGGAAGATTTTTGAAGATATTGAAATAATAGATTATGTTGTTACCTGAAAAGTTCTGTAAGTTTATTAAAATTATCATAACCTTCACATTGGTAAAATGCATGGTATGTTATTTAAGTTGATAGTGATGTTTCAACTATTATCAGTTTATACATAGGGACTTGCTAATATGGGCATACCGTCTTTACAGCCTAAGTTATAGTAAGTTGTAAGTATGCCAAGCTTCAGCAAATGTACTTTGAGCCTTAGAATATGTTGAGGTGTAAGGCTGACTCCAAGGCAGTAGATACAGGAATGGGGAAAATAACCAGATATTGAGTCATAATCACTGTGAACCTTCCATTTTAAGGGATATTGACCCATCTTGGGAAATAATACCAATGACAGAAAAAGCTGGCCAAGCTAAGATTACTGATCCAAAACACAGCATAGGATTTTTTCAAACATTCTAGGAGTGATCAGAGGCACTTCTGTTTCATTTGGGCATGCTGATAAACATTTTCAATCTCTTTTCAATAGAAGTATCAATTAGGCACACACTAGAGAATTTGCTAGTAGTCTCTCTTTGCCTTGGACATTCACCAGGCAAATTCTGGCTCTTCCGTTTGTAGCTTATGCTGAAAGTATAAATTAGGCCTGATTGAATAACACTAAATTGGTAAGCATAGTTTACAACCTTCAAAATCATATTTAGCTTTCTGACTGTGTCCCTAGAGCAAATTACCTTCAGGGCATACTAAATTTGTATGATCCTATGAATGGCCTGCGAATCAGAAGCAACACATATTCATAACAGAGAAAAAACTGGACATATCATGGAAACCAAGCTACACAGGATGTCTCTCTTGTTTCAGGAACCACTATTATTTTTGTTGATCCAAGGGGTATTGAAATTGGTTTAATGTTTAGAGACCAACTGCCTATATTTATTCAAAATGCCAGTTCTTTAAATTAGAAGTTCTTACTTGGTGTATATGTTTCTCAGTATTTCGATCTTAGTATTTTCCTTTACACCAATCAGTTGAATTACATTAAATACAATTAGTTGGACATTGTCTTTAAAGTGTTTATCTACTAGAAACCTTTTCCCTACTGGCTAGGTTTTATAGCCTCAGAGGGTACTACACAGTCTGCAAGGGGAGAAAAGCCGTCACTGATCATACCCAGCAGTGAAGCCTGCATGCTGCACTACGGACCTACCAAGCATAATTGTCCACTGCTACAGTAGTGGCTTGACTGTGATGGGGGTCACCAGTTGCTTTATGATTGGATTTGAGGCCTGTTCCATAGGAAGAAATTCATGACAGGTACCTGATCAAAGGCCATGTCTCTGGAGGACATAAGCCATGGGAGTGGGGATTCATACTATTGTTTTGCTAAATGAACATGTTGTCAAACCATCTTCTAAATATTTATGTTTATATCCATAGATTAGTGCTGCTCTCAACCTCGGTCAGAGGAGGTTTGTTTTGCAGAGGGCAGTAGTCAAAGCAGAAACCACACTTATCGAAGCACTGAGAATAAGTAACTGTTGAATGCTAGGCCAAAAATGGGACATCAGCCACCTCCCAAGGCTCAAGGCATATCATGTAAGAGAGGGTGAAAAGAAAGTAAGACCCGTAAGATAAGGAAGAATATTGTGAGATGCAGACTTCTGGACATGGCATGGCTGTGCACCCAGAAACTTACAGCAGCTGTGTTACATGCACAAGGTCATGTCAGTCAACATTCCAGCATGAGTGGGAGAGGGAACTAAGAAATTCCACCCTTCACTGATGGCTGCTGGGTTAAGGGGGAATCATTCTTCTTTAGGGATACGGTTGATAGTAGGTTGCCCATGTTTAAGTGGATGGCCCCACATTCATGCATTTAGGCAGCACTAATTGGACTTGGTGAGTTATAAAAAAATTTAAAAGGAGAAGACATGAATAAGGTGGAATGAGTGATGCATTGAGTGATCTGGTCAGAAGCAGGAGGGAGGATTTTGGTTGGATATGACCAAGATATATGATATATGTATAGAAATTTTTCAATGAATAAATTAAAAATATTCCTAAAATGTTATAATTCTATATCAAAATATTTACAAATATATGTGTGTTCGTGTGTTTTTCAATGAATAATACTAAGTTCATGAGTGATTATTCTTCTGATTCAGTAAGTTAACCAATTTGATTATCTGTAATAAATTGTGGTGGACATTATTGTATATGACACTTCTGGTTATTACATCTGAAAGACTGCCTTACTAAACTGTGGTGCTGATGTTTTCAATTTGCATTCTTTGGGTGGAATCCTAAGAATGGAGGTAGCTCTGTAGCTAACCTTCTGGGAGTGAGGATGGGGGTGAGACCAGATAATTATCAGAAGGGTGTTCAGTGGGGTAGCAGGGAGCAAACAGAAGAGTCCAGGACCACAAATACTAAGCTCCAAAGTCCTCTTTGGCCAAAATAGCTCTAATGTCATCTATTACCATATGTTGGATTCTACATGAGTTCACCAAAAAATAAATGGTGCTATGGAGCAACATTTTGAGAAGCATGTTTTTAAATAGCAAAGTCCAAGAAGATTACTAAGTTTTATTATACACTTTTTATAAGTCAAGAACTATGCTAGGGTGTTTTTTTAATGTGTACAAGGGTTTTGTTCCACTAATTTAGGAAATTATTATGATCTAATCCTACTGGGAGAAAATTATTCCTCTAACATATCAATTAATTCAGTCTAAATGGCACCACTTGTAAGAAAAGCCATATTTGAATAACAAGCTCATTTCCAGATTGACCTGCTGCACACTGTCTTGTCTCGACTATAATGTAACACGTATTTCCAATTTCTCATCATTCTACACTGATTTTTCAACACCAGTTTGGAAGAAAATCCTATTTAGCTTCAAATTCCTTTTCTTTTCAGCACTTATTATTCATGAAGAAATTTGAGTTCAAATCTTGATATCAAGAGATAAATACTTGAGGTTTTGTTTACCAAAATAGTAGTCAAGATTTGGTC